>JARACY010000430.1:0-95224 GCA_029255725.1 Scrobipalpa atriplicella
ATTGGTAGTTCAGTTCAATGCCTTTTCGATGGCGCTGATGATTTTACGAGGACGACATTTTTCTTTTTAATTTCAATGCAATTTGCAACAGAAGGCGTTTGTTTTTCGTTTTATTTTGATTATGACGATGTTCAATTTATGTAAATTAGTTCATGCTGCTTACCACGTATCCTATATGGCGTTGATGTTACGTTTTTAAATGCATGCACGACTTTTTTGTTTTTAATTTCAATGCGATGTGCAAAAGAAGATATTTGTTTTTAGTTTTCTTTTATGATCAAGCGCCACTTATCCTTTATGGCGTTGATGTTATGTTTTTAAATGCATGCACGACTTTTTTAATTCAATGCGATTTACAAAAAAAAAAATATGGTATCTTTTTACGAAACAGCGCCACCTATTGTTTCAGTTATGAACTACGATGTTTAGTTCATACATTTACCACGTATCCCATAAAGCGCTGATGTTATGATTTTATAGAAAGACTTTTTTTATTTCAATGCAATTTGCAAAAGGGGGTATTCAGGTACAACACCAACTTTTGTATATGTGTAAGTACATACATGATGTAAATGTAAAAATATAGGATTAATCTAACTGTGTCATATTAGTAAATAAGTGTACTATATTCTACTTACATATTTACTATATAAAAAGAAGTTTTAAAAGAAAAATATTAGTTAAATACTGACTCAATCGAAAAGAGGAACATAACATATCCTGGAATTTGTTTTACAAATATAAATGTATACAAAATGGCGACATATAACTTGAATGTAAATAAATTTGTAATTCTTAAAAAGTGGATATTTAGAACATTTTGGTATAAAAAATATTGCATTTATATATTATTAAAATTAAAGAAACGAGTACCCTCGGAAAGGAAGGATGGTTTATTTTGTCCAACGCAATCTTTTTGTTAAATAATTTTTTATTGTTATTATTAAGAAGTTTAAAAGTTGTTGTTCCAATTAAAACCCATGACTATAAAAATGAAAATGTGCTCTCGTTGATTTCAAAATCATTTTCCAATTACTTTTTTTTAAATAGTTGACTATCATGTATGAAAAATGAATGGAATTATCAGTTTTTTTTTATACAATAACCAATACAATTAAAGCTCCTGATTCTGCATGATAAAATCCGATATTGTGCAATATTGATTAAATATATGCGTACTGTATAGTTTTCTAAATATAAATTAGATTTTTTCATTAAAATTTAATTTCTAAGGACCATTTTTTGAGTTCGAAAAATGGAATTTGAATTAAAGTTGCTTATTACGTAACGAAATTAGTTTTCTATTTCTAAATTTTGAAATTTATTTAGCACTGTGCCAAAACCATCTAAAACACAGATAAACAGATTGCCAATGAATGGAACGGACAAGTATGTAACTATTATAAATAACTGTGCCAAATTGTAACTATTACAGTTGGTATTTTGTAACAGGTACCTCTGAAGGTCATTTTATGTTGATAGATTTTTATAGGTTGTTTTTATTGTTAAGAGGGTAAAGACACGTGACTCGTAAAGGAGTCAGTTATTTTTTGTAGAGAATTTGTCAAATTAGAAAAAAAAAACTCAATTATTAGGTCTGGTCCCATGTCTTGTGTTCAGTTGAACGAATATTATTTTAATAAACAACTTTAAAATTGTATGATGAAGTTTTAATTCATTTATAGGATATTTAAGGAGCGAACAGAGCTGCGACGGTGGCGCCATCAGTTCTAAATGCATCATTTTTATAAATATTTTACACTTTTTAATAAAACTATTTACACTAGTTCCACTTTATAATATTTATTTGCGACCGGTTTCGTTACACCATCTTCTGCCTGAAGATGGTGTAACGAAACCGGTCGCAAATAAATATTATAAAGTGGAACTAGTGTAAATAGTTTTATTTAAAAGTATACTATGGAGTTCCATCAAGAAATCACAACACAAAGTGTAACATACCTAAATATTTTACGTTTCGCGAGAATTGCAACTTATTCTCCATTTTTAATTTAAAACTGATGGCGCTACCGTCGAAGCTCTGTTTGCCCCTTAATAAGTAAATTATTGTAATCATTCTGCTTCTAAATCGAAACTAAATATCTCCATAGTATTATCGTATCGACAAAATATGTAAAATAATTTCCTACAAACTTCAAAATCTTGAATTTCAAATTCGACTATCAAAAGTGTCTTAATAGAATTTTTATAATTATGAAATGAAAAACACGTTTTGAGATTACATTGTTTATTTGTGACAATGCATAATAGAGAATATACATTTAGAAAAAAAATGTAAAACACTTTAAAAAATGTGATGTTAAGACTAGCGGAGTCTAGGTAAGCTTCCATATCGATATTATCAGGAGTAATTTTGTACTGCGCTGTTACAACACTAGGGTAACATATCATTAACACATACCAATATTTTCTCAATATTTTGATCATTCGCCATATTATATTGTACTGTTGACATAGAGTTCATTGTTGCGCCATAGACCAAACGGTAAATTGGGCAGATCATGTGCTCAGAGGTTTAATAATGTATGGTTCTCAAAATGTTTCAATCGCAGAATGTACACTTCCAAAAATGTACCCTTCACATAAGGGCTTTCGTCTGTGTGCCTATTGTTATTTTCATAATATTGGTCGAACTGAGCTCAATTTCTCGTTCGTACTATGGCAGATATCTAGAGAAAACATTATTGTTGGTTTTAATTTTTCATTTCAAATTGAAGATTTACTTTCAATGCCAACTATACAATATACATCGCATCATCATAAGATCTTCAAAAATCATTACACTCATTATAAAGATCTAATTAGTTCAAGATGGAATTAGTGTCCTTTTTTTGGAGTTTTTCAAAAAATAGGTAAAGTGGTAAGAGGTTTATTAAAGGCGTGCTTAAAATATAAAAACAATAAGAGACTTACATCTATTCATACATACATCTAACATTTCTTCACTTTAAGCACATACATTCAGTATTAAGTTATTCGAATCACACTGTCATCAAAATTGCATTCGGCTTACATTATGTAAGCAATGAAAATATTTTTAGTCCACTTAAATGTAACGAAATAATAAATAGAGATTGAAATATTGATATTCAGAAAAATGCGGAAGTTTGGCAATATTATTATTGACACTTTTTTATATGTTGGAAAACGTCGGAGTAAAAATATTATTTGTGTTCAAACACTACAGTCACTTCATACATATTTTTGGTTATAAATGACATCAAACACGTAGGTATATTCCTTTTTATATAATTCTATTTTGCATCCAATATCTATGGTATTCAATGTCAAATATGGTCAAAGTCATAGATAGTTGAACCAAAGAAAACTAAATGTCATATGATTGCTTACCAAATGGATATATAATATAACTGAATAAATAACAATTACATTTAGATATACCTGCTATTATGACATGCTAACGTGACACAATCTAACACATATCCATATATTTCTTAAACGGTAATCCGTATGCTAGTTTAGCTGATTATGATAATAATTATAGGAAATTTTTTGCTTGACTATACATCTGAAAGTGGAACCTAAAGTATTTTAAGTTTCAAGTGCTGACAGGGTGGAGGTGTGGAGGGCATGGTTTAACTAAATCTTAACTAAAAATGTTGCCGTCCCTTTTTATTCTCAGGATAAATGACAGGTGACCATTTTAGTCAAGATTTAGCGATTTTGTGCGCATACGAATTGATACCACTTTCTTTCTTTAATTACATTCAGAAAAGGGGAGAGACTTTCACATTAAGTTTCATTTTTTTTTTAATTGTTATTCTTATATAAAAAACTTGTTATTTGACATTGAAAACTATTTTTACTTGATATAAATATCGCTGTAGGGTAGGGCTAGCATACGGATTACCGTTTAAGAAATATATGGATATGTGTTAGATTGTGTCACGTTAGCATGTCATAATAGCAGGTATATCTAAATGTAATTGTTATTTATTCAGTTATATTATATATCCATTTGGTAAGCAATCATATGACATTTAGTTTTCTTTGGTTCAACTATCTATGACTTTGACCATATTTGACATTGAATACCATAGATATTGGATGCAAAATAGAATTATATAAAAAGGAATATACCTACGTGTTTGATGTCATTTATAACCAAAAATATGTATGAAGTGACTGTAGTGTTTGAACACAAATAATATTTTTACTCCGACGTTTTCCAACATATAAAAAAGTGTCAATAATAATATTGCCAAACTTCCGCATTTTTCTGAATATCAATATTTCAATCTCTATTTATTATTTCGTTACATTTAAGTGGACTAAAAATATTTTCATTGCTTACATAATGTAAGCCGAATGCAATTTTGATGACAGTGTGATTCGAATAACTTAATACTGAATGTATGTGCTTAAAGTGAAGAAATGTTAGATGTATGTATGAATAGATGTAAGTCTCTTATTGTTTTTATATTTTAAGCACGCCTTTAATAAACCTCTTACCACTTTACCTATTTTTTGAAAAACTCCAAAAAAAGGACACTAATTCCATCTTGAACTAATTAGATCTTTATAATGAGTGTAATGATTTTTGAAGATCTTATGATGATGCGATGTATATTGTATAGTTGGCATTGAAAGTAAATCTTCAATTTGAAATGAAAAATTAAAACCAACAATAATGTTTTCTCTAGATATCTGCCATAGTACGAACGAGAAATTGAGCTCAGTTCGACCAATATTATGAAAATAACAATAGGCACACAGACGAAAGCCCTTATGTGAAGGGTACATTTTTGGAAGTGTACATTCTGCGATTGAAACATTTTGAGAACCATACATTATTAAACCTCTGAGCACATGATCTGCCCAATTTACCGTTTGGTCTATGGCGCAACAATGAACTCTATGTCAACAGTACAATATAATATGGCGAATGATCAAAATATTGAGAAAATATTGGTATGTGTTAATGATATGTTACCCTAGTGTTGTAACAGCGCAGTACAAAATTACTCCTGATAATATCGATATGGAAGCTTACCTAGACTCCGCTAGTCTTAACATCACATTTTTTAAAGTGTTTTACATTTTTTTTCTAAATGTATATTCTCTATTATGCATTGTCACAAATAAACAATGTAATCTCAAAACGTGTTTTTCATTTCATAATTATAAAAATTCTATTAAGACACTTTTGATAGTCGAATTTGAAATTCAAGATTTTGAAGTTTGTAGGAAATTATTTTACATATTTTGTCGATACGATAATACTATGGAGATATTTAGTTTCGATTTAGAAGCAGAATGATTACAATAATTTACTTATTAAGGGGCAAACAGAGCTTCGACGGTAGCGCCATCAGTTTTAAATTAAAAATGGAGAATAAGTTGCAATTCTCGCGAAACGTAAAATATTTAGGTATGTTACACTTTGTGTTGTGATTTCTTGATGGAACTCCATAGTATACTTTTAAATAAAACTATTTACACTAGTTCCACTTTATAATATTTATTTGCGACCGGTTTCGTTACACCATCTTCAGGCAGAAGATGGTGTAACGAAACCGGTCGCAAATAAATATTATAAAGTGGAACTAGTGTAAATAGTTTTATTAAAAAGTGTAAAATATTTATAAAAATGATGCATTTAGAACTGATGGCGCCACCGTCGCAGCTCTGTTCGCTCCTTAAATATCCTATAAATGAATTAAAACTTCATCATACAATTTTAAAGTTGTTTATTAAAATAATATTCGTTCAACTGAACACAAGACATGGGACCAGACCTAATAATTGAGTTTTTTTTTTCTAATTTGACAAATTCTCTACAAAAAATAACTGACTCCTTTACGAGTCACGTGTCTTTACCCTCTTAACAATAAAAACAACCTATAAAAATCTATCAACATAAAATGACCTTCAGAGGTACCTGTTACAAAATACCAACTGTAATAGTTACAATTTGGCACAGTTATTTATAATAGTTACATACTTGTCCGTTCCATTCATTGGCAATCTGTTTATCTGTGTTTTAGATGGTTTTGGCACAGTGCTAAATAAATTTCAAAATTTAGAAATAGAAAACTAATTTCGTTACGTAATAAGCAACTTTAATTCAAATTCCATTTTTCGAACTCAAAAAATGGTCCTTAGAAATTAAATTTTAATGAAAAAATCTAATTTATATTTAGAAAACTATACAGTACGCATATATTTAATCAATATTGCACAATATCGGATTTTATCATGCAGAATCAGGAGCTTTAATTGTATTGGTTATTGTATAAAAAAAAACTGATAATTCCATTCATTTTTCATACATGATAGTCAACTATTTAAAAAAAAGTAATTGGAAAATGATTTTGAAATCAACGAGAGCACATTTTCATTTTTATAGTCATGGGTTTTAATTGGAACAACAACTTTTAAACTTCTTAATAATAACAATAAAAAATTATTTAACAAAAAGATTGCGTTGGACAAAATAAACCATCCTTCCTTTCCGAGGGTACTCGTTTCTTTAATTTTAATAATATATAAATGCAATATTTTTTATACCAAAATGTTCTAAATATCCACTTTTTAAGAATTACAAATTTATTTACATTCAAGTTATATGTCGCCATTTTGTATACATTTATATTTGTAAAACAAATTCCAGGATATGTTATGTTCCTCTTTTCGATTGAGTCAGTATTTAACTAATATTTTTCTTTTAAAACTTCTTTTTATATAGTAAATATGTAAGTAGAATAGTACACTTATTTACTAATATGACACAGTTAGATTAATCCTATATTTTTACATTTACATCATGTATGTACTTACACATATACAAAAGTTGGTGTTGTACCTGAATACCCCCTTTTGCAAATTGCATTGAAATAAAAAAAGTCTTTCTATAAAATCATAACATCAGCGCTTTATGGGATACGTGGTAAATGTATGAACTAAACATCGTAGTTCATAACTGAAACAATAGGTGGCGCTGTTTCGTAAAAAGATACCATATTTTTTTTTTTGTAAATCGCATTGAATTAAAAAAGTCGTGCATGCATTTAAAAACATAACATCAACGCCATAAAGGATAAGTGGCGCTTGATCATAAAAGAAAACTAAAAACAAATATCTTCTTTTGCACATCGCATTGAAATTAAAAACAAAAAAGTCGTGCATGCATTTAAAAACGTAACATCAACGCCATATAGGATACGTGGTAAGCAGCATGAACTAATTTACATAAATTGAACATCGTCATAATCAAAATAAAACGAAAAACAAACGCCTTCTGTTGCAAATTGCATTGAAATTAAAAAGAAAAATGTCGTCCTCGTAAAATCATCAGCGCCATAGAAAAAGGCATGAACTGAACACCAATGAACATCGTAGGTAGTTCATAACTGAAACGATAGATGGCGCTCATAAAAAATAATATTATAAGGTATTCAAAAACAAAAAGTAAAATTATAAGGCTATTCGATACAATACCAACGGTAATAATTTCACTCATACAACATGCCTATTCTAACCTACGACAGTCTAACGTGTTCCGCACAACGGAAAAACAATTTTCCCTTGGCTTACAACTTACATGTTACTTTTTACATAATTTCACCGAAGGGAAAACATTTATAAACTAAAACTTCTAACGCTACATGGAACCTTATGGTGCAGGCCGTTCGATTAGGAAATTAAATGTCGTCAATTTGTGAAAATGTCTATAGGAGAGCGATTTCTGATGACACTCGAAGAACTATTAGAGTAAATCATTGAATTTAATCCATTGATAGAATCATCGAAGGTATAGATGGATCACATGATATTTTGTCATTAGATAAAATCAAAAATTTCTTCAAGATAAAGTAGGGATAATTATTGCATCTGAAATAAATGTACTTGATTTGATACTTAATTAGTTTTGGATTAAAAAAATCAACGTAAAATCGCCTAAAATATGTCTTTAGTTTCAAATCAATAACAAATACCTCAAAATGTGTTGTTTTTTTTTTTAAACTAAGTAGAAAATTGCCTACAGAAAACATCAGAAGATATTTTTCTATGTCTGATAGAAGGGACATGAATACCTTATGGTCAACTTAAACCATGACTGAACAATCCATACTTTTACCATCCGAATATTCTTAAAAAAATCAGTAAAGTTCGTTACAGGCAAATGAATTACTCGTGAAACCGTGCATGCTTTTTAAGTGAAAAATGGCACATGGAAATGTGACTAGTGACAGAAAATATAAAGATGTTAAAATTTTGGATGTAGAAATGCAATGTAAATGACTTGACTTGGGCTCACAATTTTGAGATCATTTTAATAAAGTGACTGTTTTGTGTTAGTTCTTGTAATTCCATGTTCTGATTCCTAGAACTACCGTGCATTTGGTGGAAATGGTGGTAAGATAATATTTAGGCCATAAAAATGTAATATACAAAAGTACTTAGCAGTGAAATATAGGGTTACTTTTTATAAGTGACTGATATGAAAAAAAAAAAAAAAACTTTAGTCTACAAAGAACACAGGTTGTAATAAGAAAATCTTTCCATACAGAGCCAGATTGATAATTTTGTATGAATATGTAATTTTATAATTTCATGTTCTTTGGGAAAAGCTTATTTTCACCAAAGCATGGTTTTTAATTTGCCATTAGTAAAAGTCACCCTAAATGAAGGCAATACAATTTTATGTAAGTAACAAGATTTCAAATGTCAAGTCAATATTTTATTATGAATGCAATGGTGTAAAAAGTCTACGTATATTTAAAACTGGTACCTCAAATTGCTTTCAGACAAAATATTGACAAAACCTTTGCAAGTATCATACTGATTAGACAACAGATATTTCAAATATTAAATGTACACGAAAATGCCGGTACTCCTAGATATCATACAAAAACATCGTACTTCATAATTTCTTTGAAAAAGTCCTTGAAGTCCTGAATTTAGTACCTATTTTTATCACAACCAACACGACTTAGCACGGGATGTCCGCGAGAGGGCGTTAGTTGTTAGTAGTACGCCACTTCACACACAGATGGCGCTACTTGCTTTTGAAATTGGAAATATTGTACTGTCGAGTTTTACTTCCAGTTTTGTCAAATAGTAAAAGACGTAACAGAACAACGTCCAATAGAAAAACAGTTCGTACGTTATGTCGTCCTGTTGGAGTTTTACCAAGAGTATTATAGTAATAAGAATTTACACACAGAAATTTTGTTACAGAAGTGTCTTTTGGTAAAGTTTCACCTGCTAAAACCCCTACATACGACTAAACTATAACCAACGCCGCAAGCCCGTCAGCCGTGTCTGCGACGGCGTGACACCGCTATGAGACAGATATCACTTCATGTCCCGGCCGCGCCTGGGCAGCCCTAGGCCACGTCTGCGACGTCAACTGTCCCACAGATAAAGGATTATTCGCGTCTCTAGGATTAGTCCCTACTGGATTTCTCACCGGATTAGGCGGCGGATCAGACGCGGGAGAAGCTAAAGACGACAACGCACTCAACCCGCCCGGACTCGACGCGGAATTTAAAGGAGTGTCTGCGTCACCATCACTTGACGCGTCTGATAACTCTTCTAGTTTGACGTCCTCTTCAGAGCAGGGTGACTGGGGGGTTGCCATGGGCATCGGCACGGTCCCCGACGCTGCGGCTAGGGCTTCCATGTAGCGAACGCACTTCTTCTTCCGCCTAGAAGGAGAGACAGTTTTAATAGAGCGTCTCGCAAGGTTGTGTGTTGGGACCGCTATGTTACCTTTTATTTTTGAATGGTTAATATTTAAAATAGTTGTAATACTTATTCTGACTTTAGTTATTTGAAAATAACGTACAATCAAATAGATTGTTATACATCCCTTGTAAATAAAGGGTTAGCATAGCGGTCAGAAAACACTAAAACTACCTACATCCTACAACATCGAAAACAAAAAATCAAAATCAAATAATCAACTAAAATTCATCTGAAAACAAACAATAATGTTAACAAAAACCCATGCTCGGAAAAGGTTATAATCGAAAATAAAAGGCACACGAAAATAACTAAAATTTGGAACACTCATGCCGTATTAGAAGTTAAAGAAACGAAACTTTGAACCTAAACAAAAGCGATTATGAAATACAACGCAAAGGAAATTCCTACGAAACTCAAAATCATAGAAACACGTCTAAAAATCAGGCTCACGACAACGAACTAATAAGATGTTGGCATCGTCAATCTAGTTAAACTATTGAGATCTATATAAATGTTGAGATCTTCCACAAAAATGTACATTTTCATGAAAAACAAGAACAAAATTGTAGGTATGCTTCTTAAATTGAAAAGAGTAATACGACATGAATACAACCAAGAAATGTTTTATATCGGGTATATCCAAGTTTGATTTTAATGGACAATTAGAAAAAGAAGTGCTCGATAACGTTTTTCATGAAAATGCCAATAATATTACTAAAACAGAAATCAACAACAGACACAAAGAAACCGTCTGAGGAAATATCCTCACAAGATGTCACAAGCATCAACGCTACTACGAATGCCAACATCAGATCGCGAACTGACCGTACGATGTGCGGCGGCGCGCCGGCACTAGAGGTTGACGTACGTGGGCTCGCCCGGGGGGCTACCGACGAGGCTGGCGGGGGGTAGGGGGGTCGCGGGCTCGGGTCGTAATAGCCCGAGGGTGGAGACCATCACGCTACTTGACTCGGGGCTGGGTTAGGTGAAGTAGAGGATGGTAAAGGACAGGATGTTGGGTAAGTCCAAGGAGTAGTAGAACGAATAAGAAATATGGGATAATATAAGTGAAAAGGGGATAAATGAAGAAGGTGTGAAAAGATATGAAGTTACGTTTATTTATATTTATTAATGATAAAAAAGTTGAATGTTGTAATAAAAGTGTTGAAGAATGTGGAATTGTAAACAAGGATAATGTTAAACAGATACATGAATATGAATTAGATGCAAAAATAAGGTAAGACAATGTTTCGGGACAAATGCATGGAAATATTGAAATTGAAGCATACAATCAAACGATAAGAAGGAAATTATAAGAGTAAAAGATACAGGCAAGGAAATAAATTGCACATCGCAGCGTAGAGTCAAGTAGAGTTTGGTAACAAGGAGATAGTTGAACGAGTAAAAGTAATAAAAATGATGTCACCAATAATGCCAGCGGATATCAGCATCGATCCGTGAGAAGCGGCAATCATGAGTGGAAAAAACATTTCGATCAGTAAATTGTATCTTCGGTCTCGTTATTAAAGATATTTTTAACAAATTACAAAAAATCAGCGAACAGAATTCAGAAAATGTGTCAGATTTTTTTGAAAGCTTCTTCGACAAATGATTGCCCTTCTGCTAAATTTCTATTTCCTAAATTTTCTACTTCACGCTTGTTGTCTACTTTCAAAAAAATCTATTTTAAATAAGTTATTTCTTTGTGAAAAGACACATTTTCTGAATTTGCCGCGCTGTTACCCCAAAATATCATAATTTCTGTTTCATAAAAACTGAACACAATGATATTATTTTTATTGTTACCATTGAAAACATGAAAGAGCGCTGCGTAACAGAGCATTTGGATACCATAGAGAGTGAACAAATTTTGAAAATACATCAAGAACACAACATCTACTAAGAATACTCGTTTAAACAAAAACCAAATGAAACAATGTTACGACCAGGCTCCTGCACCTTCGGAAACTAGAAAGCCAAGTCTTTCCACATAGAAACAATGACAATTATGGAATTGAACAAAATAATCCACAAATAGACTCTTAGATCAATAGCATAGGAGCTATTGTTGAGTATGAAGTTTTAGAACTTTTAGAAGCAAAAAGAAATACAAAACACATAGAAAAAATATACCAACCTGCAAGGTTTACACCACTGATTTTGTTGATCGAGACCGTATCTCGCTCTACATTTCTTCAAATTATTTCCTGTAAACATTAAGCAATACTTTAAAAACTATTCTTCTGAGTTTTTTTTTATACCATCAAAGAAAAGAGAAATAAAAGTTTTACTTTAAAATTTATTTGAATCAAAGTTTACAAAATCGCTATATTTGAAATAAAACTTAATACTTGCAAATCAATGGACTGGACAGAATTTAAAATTGTAGTTAAAGATTAAATTTCAATAAAATTAAAATATGATGTCGAGTAAATATTTAACTTAACCGATAATAAATTGATAAAATAAGGATTATTGCGTTCAGCTGACAGCAGAAATAAATTTACTGGAAATCATATTTTAAGCGCCTTAAAAAATAATGTTGCTAGTACTACTCTACAAATAAGCGCATGCACAAACCCCTCATAATGTTAGTAACATGCAGGTAGGAAAAGGGAACGGGAGAAATGAATGGGAAAACGGAAAAAACATTGGTTGTAAAATAAAAGACATTCTACACGCTTCCAAAATAATGCTAACTACGGCTAGGATTGCGTCGAAAGAACAAAACCAAAAATATGACGCTTATAAGCAAAATTTAAGCAGAATAGGTTCTTCGGAATCAAAATAAATAAGTTCATTTGGCCAGTATCATTAAAATAACACCGCAGACAAAATAAGCCGGCAGCTTGGCTATCAACCTCCTTGGACAGTGTAAGGCATCCTCGGATCTGTAATTGCTTCCTGACGTGTGGACAGACCATGTCATGCATACAGTACCTCACGCTACCTCAGCATACTTTATCTGAAGGCTGTCCCAGCCTTTACTGCATTTACTATTCCCTGTAAAGCTATTGGTCAAATTATCATGCACGCTCCCCGTTTAAGTTTTGCGGAGCAGACGGAAAGACAAAAACCGGGACAACCTTCGAAGGAGTGCCACATCAGGGTATAGCGTAAAAAATAAATAAATGCGATAAATATTTAAATAAAAAAATACTTTAAAACTACAACCTTGTACCCCTTTAACCATAGACATTCGGAAGTTGCCAGAGTAGGCGTGAGTTCATAGCAATTGAACTTGAGGGGGGGAAGGAGGGGAGAGGAGCAATGAGCGTCTCCGAGAACGGCTTAATCCTTCATTAATTGACCTCATTTTTTTAATGAAAGATGGCATTCAAACGAGTCGCCCATTGCTCGGAGGAGTACTTAAGGATTGGGAACCGTGACCGAGTTTGTTTATTTTTTGTGACCACTGGTCAAGTAATGGTAATATCACTTTTCTAAGTTCCAAGAAAGCAAGACTTTTCCGCATGCCAAGCTTACATCTTTTCTGATCGGGAAAGGAGTGGTTCAACATAAGCTTGTCATACAAGCGGTTTTACTTCCCCGGGACTAACGGTTAGGATGTTAGGACGGGATAGCGTATCGACGGGAGGCGTCAAGGCAGTACCTCCATCGGTTGTCTCCTGTTTTCGTTTCCTCTTCTTGCCCCTTTGCGTATTAGCCCTAGACGACCAATCGGGATATAGCTGCATATGGAGTTGGCGCTCTCGCCTCGCCAGCTCGTAATACTTGGCTTGTTCCTCACGACCGAGCGCATGCCACTGCACGCAATATGGAAAGAAAAGAGAAATGCTTCTGAAACGACGGCGTTCCCTGTCTGGCGCTGGTCGGGGGATTGAGCGGATAGTATCGGAAGGTGACAAAACCCGTTCGTATATTGTCATAAAAGGTATCGGAATTAATAACGTCACGATTCGCGATCACAAGTCGATAGTTGACGATAAATTTTTAATTTAAAGAATGAGCACTGAACAGTGTAATTTCAACATAGTTCGAAACTTAAATTTTGTCGCCCACCGGCACTTTCAACCGTTCAACCGACGTAAGACTGGTAGCGATCGATTCCGATTCGAACCGCAACTAGCCCCTAACGGTGCTAGAAAAACAGCCCCAAGTGAGAAATTTTGACTCCTACTGGTAAATGAGAATGGCCAATTAGTTCGTTCCTCACAGAACCTATTCTGCGGTCTTTTCGTCGCGCGTCCTCTAGACATATAACAAACCAATATAGTTTCCGGGGGTGTAGGGTGTACAGTACAATGTCACTCGACGACTACGTACACAGAACACGCAACAACTAGTGCCGCTGAAGCCTCATCCTCGGTATGGAAACTGGTTATTCCACTGAAGACAATTGGCATATATCCGAACTTCAAGCAAGCATTTTCAGTGCCACATCAGGTTTCGAGCTGCAATGCTTTCAAAACTGCGAACCAATTGCAAATAATTCTCGAGTCAAGAGCATTATCGCTTTAAACCTGAATTTTAGCGCTGTCAAGACTTGGATGATCCTTGAAATTCGATATAGCAGAAAAATCTTCAGTGGCCTAACCAGTATTCCATAAAACATTTAAAGATAACAAGGAGTAGGCTTCGTCAGCGTTTTTGATTCGTGAGCAACGGTCCCAGCCGCTTTTCTAGCACAGACTTCGGCCGCCGAAACACATTTGATTACACTCACACACACACTCATTCGGGACGGATTAGGGCGGTTACAAGCCATGTTAATGTGGACCTGGACCAAGCTCCTGTTAGTGGGTGCTGAGGCTTGCTCGGTGCCAGGGACGGACTGGATGGGACGTGAGGCCGGTGGTGCCACCAACGGACTAAGAATTTCATGCGCTCGCTTATGCCGATGACTTTTTATCGTTTTGCCCGCGATTTCCTGCACTAGACCCTGATGACGGAAAATGGTGTAATTCCCCAAATTAAAATGTTGGTTATTCGTAAATTGTTTAAAAACCTCATCGATTTGCCATGAAGTTTCGAAGAAGCAGCAAAAATGTCTTCTGACAAAAATGCTCCAGAGCTTATCGAAGAATCTGTTGACATATCTGCCTAAAAGCTCTGCGTTGAAAGACATCAACGAGAAAACCTAAAGCAACATTGAATGTAAAGACATGGATGATTACCCAAATGACTAAGCACCAGAAATGACGGGCAAACAAACAATTGGCGGCACCACGCGGCCGAAAGCGTGAGGGAAGCGTCGACCATCCCCTCCTGTCTTATACCTCCCAACTCTGCCGGACTGCGGTCCTTTTTCCGCTTTTTCTTTTTTGAACCATAACCGTAGTTGTCTCGCGCACTCCAACCGGGGTATAACTGCATATGTAGCTGACGCTCTTGTCTCGCTTTCTCATAGTACTTCGCCTGTTCCTCCCGACTCAACGAATGCCACTGCGTTACCATCATTTTTGTTATGATCGACGTTTGTATCGAGATTGTCAATTGTCTTATGTTCTACATTGTTCGCTTTTGATTCGGGTATGTTGGTTTGATGTGATTTAGTGTCAGAGAAATTTTCTGCTTTTAGTTCATGTTTTTTGACCTTAGATTCAACGCTATCTTGCTAACAGTTAAAGGTTTTTTTTAAGCCTATTTCAACCTGTTTCTCTGCATTTCTTGGACACGAAACCACAACATCAAATAAATTTAATAAATTCGCAGTGAACAGACCGCCACTATAACGCGTTGTTACTCTTGTTAGGAACGAGATACATTCTCGGAACGTAACGGATTCGATTCCCGGTACTGACAGTTGTTTATTATTCAATACATCTGGTTATAGATTCGTGATATGAATGGCGAACGGAGCTAGGAAAATCTAGAGCGCGGGATGTGTTGGTGACAAATTTGGCACATGTTTTTTTATCACAATTTGTTCACGTGGAGTGTGATATTGCCGTTCTATTTTGTGGAACGGATTAAGTTGACAAAACATCAAATAACTATTGTTGTGAATAAAATATATCATACGATGGATAATTACAACAATAAATCAATCAATCAAATTACTCATGATAACAATTTGGAATATTTCATTTGAACCTTACTAATCCTCAGTAAATGTTCTTAATCTCTTTTTAGTTTAATAACGCAAACAAGTTAATCCGTTAAACTGTGTTAATACCGAAAAACAAGGCGTTAACATGAAGGATTTTATAATCTATCGACATTAATCGATCTTTTTGATTACTTTTTTAATTACTTTTTTTAAAGCCGTCAAATTTTGATTGATTACTTTATTTGGTAATTTGATCGTCTATTTTAGATATGGTTAACCTACTTTACGTCGTGTTGATAAGCAATGTTTCACATCGTCTGGTATTTAATTTTGAAACCCCAATATTTAAATTATAAAAATAACGATTCAAAATAAAAAAACACAAGTCTTAAACGCACTCCCAAAATTCCCAGATCAACACTTATGACAAATGTGTTGCATTGTCTTGAGCTAAGCTCAGCTTTCCGTGATTGTAAGTCTGTCCTAACAAGATTAACAGACACATAATCAGCATGTCCTATTCATATTACTATTCTCGTTGATATACTTGAGTTCTTAAAGTTCTCTATAAATAATTTAATTAGAAATTTTTAAAATATGATTTTTGATTTTAGGGGATCGCATTTTGTAAAAACATAAACATTATCGATTAATCGGGATAAAATTGTTTCAGTAAGTTTAAATTTATGTACAAACACAATGTACACTATATTGGTTTAGGTTTTGGTCATGTCATGGTCTTGTATGTTTACGATACATTCTTTGTTTTGATAAAGACGGTTAGTATACGGGGTGTAAGGGACAGCTTCCGCAAACTGATAGAGGTTGCTCAGTTAACAAATTGAACAACTTTCACTAAGAAATTCTTTTAACTATGAAAAATAATTGGCTTTGCCATATAAATTATCTGCTTCAGATGGTAATTTTGTATCTCAATCTATTTTTGAATTTCCTGGTAAAAGTTGTTCAGTTTTGCTGACTGAGCAACCCCTATCAGTTTGCGAAAAGCACCCCCTTACACCCGGTATAGACCAAGAATTCCTTAGCTATCACAGGGGCCTGTTTCAAAAACTGTGTTTGTAAAATGTGGTTTTAATTTTTACTAAATATTAGAAATGTTCAAATTCATGACCAAAACCTACCAAAAACACACAAAAACCCAAAAGATTCCAAGCTTACCCGTCTCCCTAATATTTGGTTGATAGCAGCAGATTCCTTCAAGGTACACTCGGCAACGACCTTCGCCCTCATCTCCTTCATGTACAGCATGAAGGCGTTTAAGGGTTTCTTGATGTGGGGTTTCTTATTCGCGTCTTTACTATTGCTGTTGCCTGTACCTTCTGACGGTTTGTCTGAGGAAGGCGTGTTGGCTTTTTCTAGTGACCTGGAATTTAGGGAAAGAGGCGGGTGAGTATTGTTGATATAATAGGAAGAATAATAAGTACATCAGAATATGAATTTAGTACAGAAAACAATTATAATGAAAAATATTATAGCTATACAACGAGTAACAGAAAGGGCATAGGTATGCACCCTGATGGATTCCTTGGGATAAGTTGTTAAGTTTCATTGGCAGATTCACATCCTTCAGGGTGCACATATGCCTTTCTGTTACACCCTGTATAAATTACAACGTTAGACTAAAAATGACGAAGTTTTAGATTACAAGTCATTGTTTTATTATTTAAGACGAGTGCATCCGAAAGCTTTTTTAAAAACAGCTATTTTGGCATATTTACATAAATTGATAATGAGCGTTCTTTCTTAAGCATATCGTAACGAAAAAGTATTTCTATCTCAGTTTTAAGATTTTCATCCCAATATTTTATAAACGATCTCTCCTTTTCTCTAGATCGATAACAAACCCCCAATCAACATAGATCACATTCTATCCTGTACCCAGTCACAATACGCGCCGTTAACGACGCCGGCGCGGACAGACGGGCGGCGAATAACCGCGCGTCCGGCCCGGAATAGACGAGCGTTTCCGCTGCGGCGTGCGGCCGGTTGCATAGCGCTATTAAATGTGGCTAGTGTTGGGTTGTTATCGATATGTTAGAATCATGTTAAAATCAATTTATTTTGCTGGCTACAGAGCAACTTTTATAATGTTGAATTTTGAAAGAAATATCGATAAAGAAAATGTATAAGCCATCAGAGATTGGTTCTCGAATGGTTATTAAACCGCTTAAGGACTCTGATATGGTTTGTGTAAGGACATCACGAACCGGGACAGACAGTTTAACGATATGTTGGAATCAGATCAAAACTATTTTATTTTGCTGCGTTGAGAGGGATTTCTTTTATAGAGTTGAATTTTGCAAATAAACACGATAAAGAAAATGATTCGAAGCATTATCAGTGATTGATTGGTATTTAGTTGTCGAAAGGACTAAACATCTGATGAAACTTGTTATTATAATTTGTGTAAGAACGGCAAGAACCAGAACAGAAGGTTTAACGTACCCTCTGAAGCATTAATGGTTCCATAGATATAAAAACTGGGAACAATTCGCAATCTGTTATCGATAAACTAATAATTCTATCATTGATAGACATCACTACTGAACTGTGACGATTTAAAATAAGTTACATCCTATTTGGAACCTTATTGACAGGTTGAAAATGTGTTGACTATTTTAGACAACTGATGGTTACGAAGATCATGTAAACTATTATGAACGTTAACGGGTTAGATGGTGGTAAATTTTAGTATGTTTTTATAGCTTGAACATACATACATATAATCACACCTTTATCCCTAATGGGGTAGGCAGAGCGTAAACGACCTAAACAAAGGTCGTTCCGCCACGTCTGACAAATTTTGAGGGTTATTCCAGATGGATCTGTATATTGCTACAGTGACAGGTTGTCAGCCCATCGCCTAAATTACAATACTGAAACCCTCATATCCCTTAGCTGATTTTTACAGCATGCCCGGGAGGAGATGCAGCTGGCACATTCTATGTTTTTCTATCTCTCCCAGTCCAGCATGGAAGTAATGAAAGTAAATTAAAGTATAGCTTGAAACATGTTATTATAGCTTGAAATGGCTTCCTTTTAAGTATTCTTTTTCTATAGGTAAACCTGCGACTTAACTTACTAAATTTAGACTACTGTTTTATTAGAATTATCGATCCTGGTCGCTCTCTTTGATAGTGGTCGTTACACAAACCACATCAAAAGCCTATTAGCTGTACTATTAGGCGGTTTAAAAATTCTGACACTATGGTCCATCGGGTCAGTCGACTCGAAACCCAAACGAGAAGAAAAAGGATTATAATGATACCTAAGTAGAAACAAATGATGATGAGATGACTTTTAACGATGACAGAAATCTCATTGGCCTATTTGTGAGACTGTTACTAATTTTCCGTATTCTATAAAACCAGAATACAATACATTTCAAATTTAAACCAAAACTTGAACTAAATCTGTCTTGTCAGGTTAGTTATTCCAATAACATCTAATAAATATCTCCTAAAGCTTAAACAGAAATTTATGATGACAGGCAATGGTTACCAACATCATTCAGCCCAGATTTTCCGAATACCTCCCATTCACAACCACATATTTATTCTGCATTCAGAAAAAAAACCAAACAAAAGCATTGAAATACAACTTCCTGAACGAGAATTTTAAAGTTTCGAAAATAGAATCCAATAAAATTGAATTAAAAATAACGTTTTCTAATACGACCGCGTAAATTAGTAAGGAGAGTTTTTAAATGGGGATATATGACTTCCTTTAGGCGTGGTTCGGAAATGGACAGATGAAAAAAAGAAGAAAATACTAGTAGCCAAGCCAGTAGGTACAGTCAAGAAAAAAGTTTTAGCTTCTGTAGTGATCGAAATAAGAATTAAAATGCATTATCACTTTCGTTTGAAAACATTTGATTCAAGGTTGTCGTAATATTTAATACTTAGGAACTAAAAAGCAGAAATGTTCGAAACTCAAATAAATACGGAATATGGAACCAAAAAAGGTGAAAAACGCTGGAAATCGCTCACAATGCGTACACGCATCCAAACGAGGTATTCACAGCAGCGGCTAGAACGTAATTATGTGCTAAGTACGGTCAGAAAAACAATATTTTTTCCAAGTCTAAAGTCGTATTAAAAAGAAAAACGTATTGGAAAGTCAAGAGCTTTTTGGAAAAAATCATACATCGTAAAATACGGATGTTTTTAAAACGTTTTTCTGATAGATACGTCCCTCTAATTAGATCCAGTTTTTTTTTTGGAAATAATAAAGAAATAAATAAGGGAAATAATAAAGGGGCAAATAGTTTTTACTTACTATAAAAATTATTGCTAACACGGCAGTAAAAAAATAGTAGCCAATTAATAAAGTCCTTCATTTAACGGAAGTTTCCAATAAATTAATAGCAAATTGGTGAAACAGACCCAAGAAAAAACGAGTAAATTATTCGTTAACTGCGAAAAAAGACGAGAGCAAATTATACTCCAAATCCATAACAATTAATTCTGAATGTTTGTAGAGACACATTATTCTTGAATTAATTTAAATATGCATTAAATTTGTGTGTGAACTGCGAATATGTTTATATTCTGCGACTGGAGATATTATATGAGATCTAATCTGTATTGGAATTTGGGATCGAATATTTACGGTCATTTACCGAATACCTATAGGTACTGCTTATCGTTTTGCAAGGCAGTGGTTTTATGTGGCAGAACTTTTGCAAAGCTCGTCTTGATGTCTACTCTACATTCCTAGCAGAAGCATTCCCTGAACAATATTGGCCTGAAAATAGTTTCCATTCTTTTATTAGATTTTTCTTAATAGTATCAGCGGGTGTATTATTTTTACATTGGTTATCATCAGCGTTTTTAATCGAGCCATTGCTGGGTACACCTGAATGAACTATATGAAGATGATGAGCTGATATTGAAAGCTATATGAAGCAAAATGTAAGGCGGAGGTTTGTCTATAGCATTAAGGTGAAGTAAATAATGAACACCAATCAAAACCTTAAAAAAAAGAAAAAGAGACATGTCACGGCCATGAGCACAAAAATTCGTATCTCACTTCACTAACACATAAAAGTGTTTATCTCGTAATAAAAATCTCTGCGGGGATCCTCTAAAAAGGTAAAAAGATAAAATCTCTAAATCGATTCTCCGACGCTCGTAAACCGAATCAAAGATCGATAATAAAGCGCTATTTTTGGTATCGATTATTCGTACGATCGTTTCTTTGATTCGTATAAATGAGTCAAATCTGTAAGAATAGGATGTGGGAGGATTTGTTGTAGTAGTAGATGTGATACATGTTTTAGAAAGAGCTTTCGTTAGTATGGTAAAAAAACATAAATTTATGTCTAAAGGAAGGGATACGAGGTAAACAGAGCGTCAACGGCCTAATAAAAACACTTTGAATTGCTGTGGTGATGCGTTGTCTTGTCAGCTCTTCGCATACCTAAATCTGACTTTTATAATAAACCCGGAAAGAAAAGATCTGGCACATGAAAGTAACTGGAGATTTTTTCTCTGATAATCTAATCAACAATGGTCCTGCGCTGCGGACGGTACCGGCCCGTTAACCCGCGGCGTCTCATATATCATCTTAATTAAATCTCTCGACGCCACCGTCATCATTGTACCTGCGTTATGCGTGCGCGCAGACGTGTGGTGCCACTGCAAGCGATTACAGCATTACACTAAAAACAACTTGTATGACATGGGCACGTTCAATAGCAAGGGTCCAAGAAGCGACCCTTGAGGTACATCCGACGAAACCGAATCCGACTTAAAGCCATAGCAACTTTTTGTACCATTGTTGTAATACCTATAAAAGGTAAATCAACGCAGAAGATTACCTATAGTTATATGCGATTTAATTTAAAAGAATCTCGTGCGTGGTCTACCTTGTCGAAAGCCTTTTTAAAATCTGTGTAATCTCAATATTTTTCTGGATTTGAGTCAACTTTCTTTGATATTAACAAGCTACTATATCCGCTCCCTACCTACATATCTCTTTTCTCTGCCCGCTACGACTCGAGCCTTACCATGCACATGATTATGTGTAACTGACGGATGCAGGAATAATTTTGTAAAACTGCGCGCGCGACGAAACGTGTCGTGTCATATTACAAATTTCTTTCACTCATGCAACACGATCAGGTTCCGAAATGTTGTTGCTATGTTGATAGAGTTGCTTTTTTAAAAATACTGTATGGTAAGCGTGAAAATGATGGATAGGCGTAATTTGATTGCGTTAATGCGTTTTTTGTTGATTTATCATGTGTGATTATTATTCTATTTGCTTATTAAGCATCTAATTATGAAAACGTGTAAGTACTTTATATACTTTTACAACTTATTTGTCAAAAAAAATGTGCCATACTATTTTGACAAAAAATTAACACGTCATAAAAATATCGCACGGCTTTTGGTACAAAACTAAATTCATTCATCTGTTTTTTTTTTTTATGAATAGGTAACTATATTTGATGTCGTATACAAATACATAATACAAAACTTTGACCTTGTGGTAACCTGTTGTGACTACCAAACAAACTGTTGACTTTGACAGACAACCGTATCATTTTAATACTATTTTAGACTATATTACCTACTTACTGATCGATCACATAGCAAGCGACGTAATAAAAATAATAGTAACACACAAAATGACTAGTTTTGAAATAGGTAAAACATGTGTTAATGCCTGTAAGAAATTTGCGATATTTATGGTACGTCAGAAATTGACGGAATTTCTTGTAGATCAGAAATTGAAGTAAAAATTACTTTTCTTTTAGTTTTAGTTGATTTGAAACTAAATCCAGCTCCAACCCTTACTCCATACAGCGCCAGAACAATGTACAAATTGCAACTTTTAAACAACTATAGTGCTAATGCGATTTTTTTAAACGCCCCTCGTATTTTTTTTAATCGCTGGGGCTTATCGAAATCTATAGGGTGGTATGGTATGGTATCATTTTTTCTTGATACATTCATACATAATGTCCCGCCTATACTTTTTACGGGGTAGATAGAGCGTCTACGGCCATAGTAATAGGGAATGAGAGCATTTGTGAATTGATTCAGCGAATTTCTTCGAAATCGTTGGATCCTTGCACATCGAAATCGTTGGATCCCTCCATTGGCTTCTACATTACCTATGCCCGAAAAATCTTATTTTTGTTCAATATCATTTGTTTGGAACAAAAGTCCAGCATTGAAATGCCAGTCTCACAATACCTACACTAACTGTATCCATGTCAAAAAATAAAAAGCAGCATTCTTCCCCAAATCGCTTGTCCATACACGCATTGTGTAACACTATCTGCAATCTATATTAGCCCAGGGGTTGCTTTTGATACTATCAAGCACTTTGTAAGGGTGTGACTCGAGCAAAGCGTTTGATCGTGTGTCGCACCGTTTAAAATACTGTTATTATAATTTCAGATTTCAGTGCGATTCTCGCTGGGCGTGCCTTGGGGTGCATAGTTTGAAGTTTGGCGTTTGACAGCTTTATTTTACGGCAGTTTAGGGCGCGTGGACTCGATTAGTGTACGGAAGTAGTTTTGGTTAATTTTGACATGATATTGTACTAAGTAATTTTGTAAGGCATTTTGAGTAATAACAACGCCTGTGTAGGTAGGTAGGAGGAGTATAAACTCAGGTCCTCTGTAGGTAGGACTATTTTTTTTATTTCACATACAATTGATCTTGGCTAACAGTACCTAACTACCTACCTAAACAAAAACTTCTATTCGTATGTTGATTTTCTATCTATTTCATATTTTTGACACAGGAACACAGGAACTTTTAGCTCTTTTAGGTCCAGAAAACAAATCTTCTAAGTTATTCCAACTGCAAAACATGCTTTCCAAAGCACGGAGGTGACTTACCTCGCATACCGCTGGTGGTGCGACTCGAGGTCTGCCTTGGAAGGGGGTGGGGGGACCAACGCGGGGCCCAGACCTAATCCCAGCCCCCCACCTAATGTAGGCGAGAACCGGTATAATTCACTGGAAAGAAAGGATAGAGTTAGAAAAATAGATGTTAAAATATGTTGCAAAGGACGAAATAGGAGCATATAAGTTTTGAAGCATGCTATAGATCTACTATTGTAGATAAAAAACAATTTGCTTCAAGAAGCATTAGTCAATTGAGCAGACGAGGTCGCACCCCTGTCAGATTTATTGGCGGCTAGCAGGAAATTGATGCGAAGAGAAGAAGAGTGGACTCAGTGACGTTCCTTGGTAAATGCCTATATTTAGCAGTGGACTGATACAGGGT
Organism: Scrobipalpa atriplicella; assembly: GCA_029255725.1. Classification (NCBI taxonomy): domain Eukaryota; kingdom Metazoa; phylum Arthropoda; class Insecta; order Lepidoptera; family Gelechiidae; genus Scrobipalpa; species Scrobipalpa atriplicella. Next base: position 24,019 of record JARACY010000430.1, read on the forward strand.
GATAGTGTCACCTAAAGGTTAACTATTTTCTTCTGCCTAGCGTTTTAGTGCTGAGGTGCACTTGCCGGCTTGTTACTTTGTCTGGTCTTCGGCATCCGCTGGTGTCAGATCGTAAAAAGCTGGTGTAAAGGGTAACCTCTAATAAAAAAAAATACTAACCTTGAAAGACTAGAACTACTGATAGGCAGCGTGGTGGGGTACGGACTCCGGAAGCCGCTAGCCGCCGAGGTGATGGGGTACATGCTCGGAGTATGCCTGCACAGGAACGAACTATTAGCAAACACCATAAAACATTTTTATTTATGTAGGTCTTGGAGAGAAGAATAAAAAGTAGCAGTTCTGAATCTTTTCGTGTCACTGGAATTCTCGCACAAGCCGCAGAAGGCTTCCTGTGATAAGCGACATGACATCAATCGAGCTTTGGTTGACCTTATTGAAATCAAAGCTAAGATTTACTTGTGCATATTCTTCTCAATGGGTTATCAACTGATATCCTAAACCTGAACATTCATTCTTTAGCTAGCTAGGCTTTTAATCTTTCTTCTATATATTCCTGCTTAAAATGGGCGCTTTTCCACTAGACGGCACGTCAACGGCAACGGCGACGGCACGGTACCGTCGACGATATCGTAGGTGAGATAATGTATGAAAATCAATTAAATTATATGAGACGCTTTTCCACTTGCCGGCACGGCACCGTCACGGCATGTCATCGATTCCCATAGATATTGTCACGTGATCGTCGCCGTGCCGTCGCCGTTGCCGGTGACGTGACGTCTAGTGGAAAAGCGCCCAATTCTTCTTCTATCTATGCGTTGAAAAGTAAGTACCTAAATCGTTACAGTTACTATACTGAACTTGAAATTATACTTGAAAAGTTTGGTCTAAACCTCGATAGAATTTAAGTAGGTTCTTCGAATATAAAACAATTTTTGTTTTTATTTTTAGAATAGTTTTGTTTTTAGGGTATAGTGTACTCACCACGAGGCTGCAACTTGTGACATTTCCGGACTAAGCATGGGGTAGGGGTAAGCCCCCCCGGGGAACGGGTACATAGGCGTTCTCGCCAGACCCGCTGCTGAAACAAAACAACCATTTAGTATTGGCACAAGCTAGAAACCGTAAAGACAAGCCTGGATTGTCCTAACCAAACTTGCAAAATCACGCAGTCAGTGATATACTGATGATATCATATTTGTGTGTACTCTGTGGGAATCGAACCCAAGACCTTTGGATGGAGAGCTTTCGAACCACTACACCAGAGAGGCAGTAACATTAAAAACAGAAAATACAGCGAGAATAGCGAGGCAATAATTATGAGCACTACCTGAAGATCTCGATTCCAAAAGATAAGGTGTCGTTTTGTCATCGACTCGCTAGATGAAAAAAATCTCTATTTTTCTGTAAAAAAAAGAAAGAGATTCCGTGCTTCGGAGGGCATGTTGAGACATCGGTCCCGGTTGCAGTCCTTGATTGTGGTCCTCACACAAACCATGACAGTGGCCTATTAGCTGTGTGTGCTATTAGGCAGTTTGAAAACTCTGACACCAGGATTCATCGGATCGTAGGTCAATTTGAAAATCTATACTGGATAGATGAAGGACATTTATTTTTGCTCTAAGATACTCACCCAACTTAGAATCTAACTGGTAAGGGGGAGGGATGCCCATATGGGCTGGTGGGGGCTGCCCCAGGTCTCCACCGGGACAGAACAGCGACAGACCACCGCCCGCTGGTAGACCCATCTTGCTTGCCTGCAACAAAAAAAAAAGAAAAGGTTAGCTGGGTAAAATAACCATATAATAATCCTTCCTAAAAATAAAATAAAAATAGCGTATTCTTCTTCTTATCGGTTTTCTGAGTCAAAGAATGACCCGATGATTCCAATGTTAGAGTTTTTAAACCATCTAATGGCACAGCTATCAGGACATGTTGTATTTAGTCTTGTTTTTATATTCAGCTAGACACTGAAGATCTATTCATCATACTAAGCTCTAATATTGATTCCATTAAATCGTCAAAGGGCTACAGAACTTTAATGATGGTAGGAGAGGGGGCATCGAGTACTTATGGTATTGGAATCGCAGTCGATCTAATAACTCATCGAATCAATAGACTCAAGTTTGTAATCTCAGCCCAACGAAAACTTACAAAATATTCATCGCCAATTAACCCTTTCAGAAACACCATCCGCTTTTGATTGAAACCAATACAACTTCAGAAAATCCCCAACAAATTACCCTTTCGCTATTCGAATGCACCCTCCAAATAAAGATAGTAGAAAATCCGCCTGGTCTCGGCGAAGACGCGTCATTAGCAAGTAAATTGGCGCTGGCACCGTATAAATTTCTCTACCCTCACCCGCGCGCCCAATTATGCAAAATGGCGCCCAACAAGGGCCATTCACCGCGTCGCACTTCCAGAGTGTCTCACCTCTAATTAAATGGGGACTTCTTTTCAGCACTTTATTATGCGAAATAAACGACACTGGCTGACACGTAGACGGTTTTTTCCTTAATTATGATAATGTGCTTAGCGTAGGCTGTTTTGTAAATGAGCGCCTTTTCGGAAAGCGGTGAGGGTGTTCTTGTGTTGATTTTCTGTAGATAATATCAAGGAGGTTTCCTTGTTTTTCTTAAGCTTTTCATGCGTAAACATTTCTTTAGTAAAAAACATCTTTGACATACGAACTCCAGAAGCAACGCATAAATTGTCGCTGACGCGTTTAGAATACATTTTAAAACTGCTTCCATTACGCTGACAAAAGTGAGCAGCATTGACCGAAAACCTGTTCAAAACCCCTACCATTTAAAACCGAAAAGGGCTGACAATTGCTCCAGTGCACCATCCATACTTGAAGAACAGGAACTGCTTATTAAGACAATAATTACCACGAACAAAAGAAGGCCCACTAATTAATAATAAAACACGCACAAACAAAGCCCCCATTCACGCTCGGGACAGTTGGGAAAAAAATACAAAAAGAGTATAACCGAAATGGTGGTCGAAAGCCCGACATGCGAGCTTGGCTCACAAAAAGAGCGCATAGACAATGATGACAGTCAAGACGCTTAATGCGGGAGCGCGTTCTTAATTTGAAAATATTTCCATAATAAGATTTGTCTATGGCGCGATGAGAAACAAAAAGCTCATGAGAGTTCTTTGTTTCCGATGACAGCGCGTAATAATTTAAAAAAATAATTGCTCTAAAGTTTGCTGGTTATTTTATTAGCTACCTTTTTTTCTTTTTCTAAATTAGTGGCGAGTTTCAGTACTTGCGACTAATGAAGGCCAGGTGGAGTGGCGGCCATTGACGGTGAGAGGGTAGTTATTGAGAGCATGAAAGGTGACGTCATAGCCACTCTGGAGAGTTAGCGTAGCGTCAGTCGCTAATTGGATCTCGCGGCGAGAGGTCGCGAGAAACGTTGCCTCAATCGACTAATACTTCAAATTTGAAAAGGTTTGTTAACGAGCGGCCGGCTTGTATGGCTCTAAGAGGACTTTGCTATGAAACTAGACTTTTAATACACGTAATTCATGTCTACTGCTTATGCTTACTTGTTAAATAGCTTTTCAAATAATTACGTTACGACATAAACAAAAACATTTTAGTAGTTGCTGTACAACATAAAATGAGCTAAAATTGCTAAATAGTACTAAATTCTCTATTTTATTCTAATGAGTGTAAATTCTTATCCGGTTCAACAGGAAAGCTGTCAGAAACTTCTAGAATACGTCTTCCAATACAAATAAAATCCAGATAATATTTCCTTCCACATCCAATACAAAGAAACTCCGATTCTAACAAGATAGAAATCGAAAATCTAGTTTGAAGCGGAATGACATCAAGATTTTCCCATATGCATTTTTGCGCTCACCAATCAAATCTTGCATCAGTTATGGAAGCACTCACACTTAGCCAGCCAGCCCGAACTTACCCCTTCGTTCGTATTGGCTCGGGGGTGCGGCGGGGCACATCGGGGTATATCTTGAGAGTTGTGGGCGTGGATGCTGCGTTGTCATGGTAACCATGTGTAGGGTGGGCCGGGGCACGTGGTATAGAAGGGGGTGGGTGAGGGGGGCGACCTTGGAACTTTAGCACCAGTTTTCGGTGCAACGGCCAAATTGAGACATTGAAGTTTGCCTTTTTGAGTTATTCAGTTTGTTTTCGGCCCGAATGTAGGGAGATTTAAATAAGTAGGTACTAGGTATAACGACATATTTGGCGTATTTGTAAAGATTGACGAAATGGCAGAAAATGGGAATCATTTTAAACCAATCGAAATTTTTGACTTAAAATTCACGACTGTGTGAACTTTTTGTATCAAAAATATAAAAAAACATTGTCATAATGAATTGAATCCTCTTATGACGGAAACACATTTAAATAAAGAACAATAATACAATAAACAGCTTCCGCCCCCTGGCAACACTGTGGTAGTGACGTCACTATATACCAGCGTTAGCTTACCCTCGTTATGAGGTTCCGGCGGCGTATCCGGCTCGAAGGACCAACGGCGGAAATGGTTAAGAAATGACGTAGATCTTGCCCGGGGGTGGAAAGGTTCTGATAGTTGGAAAATTGCGGAAGGTACGACGACAGTTTTTACTCGAAGTTGCTTTTAAGGCCCCCTTCTTCCAGTGCTCCCTGTCTCTGTCTTTTTCTTTATGTATAAGGAGTACAGAAAATAACCACACTTTCGCTCATTTTTACGTTTTTATTTTATATAGAAAAAAATAAGCGCCAAATTATAAATCTATCCATTAATATCCCTGCCAAACCTGATAAGTAAATGAACTGCTAAATTTTCAAAAAAATAGCATTCACCCAAGTTTCATAAAACTTAAAATACTCTCAAAATCGATGTTACTTCTGATTTTTTTTTTTTATCGAGTCAAATGTTAAATATTGTGTTTTTATCCATAAAAGTCACTAGATCAAACGTTTATCTGTACTATATATTTTTTTAGGATTTTAAATATGATGATTTCTATGAAAACAACTCGATTTAGAAACATAAATTTCGAAGAAGGGGCCCTTAATTTTAATATTTTTTTTTAGTTTAACGAGATAAGATACTTCACCTATACCGGGTATAAGGGACAGCATACCGAATACTGAAGGGCTTGCTCAACTAACGAAACTGAACAACTTTCACCAGGAAATTCTTTACGGAAATGAAAAAAAAAAATTGGGTTTTTCCATACAAATTGTGTGATCTTGGTGGTCACTTTGTACCTATGGGAAAGTAAAAAAAAATTACAAATACAAATAGATTTTTTTCCTGAAAGAATTTCCTGTGAAAGTTGTTCAGTTTCGTTGTCTGAGCAACCCCTATCACTGTCCCTTACACCCGGTAGGTATATTTTTTTAAATCTAATTAATTCCAATAAACAATAATCAAACTTCAACGAATACCTCTCCTTTTCATGAAAACGCGGCCCCACGTTGGGCGCCAAATTCAGCTCAGAACAATGAATGATCTTAGAATTATATAGAAAGGGACAGACTTAAGACAAAATAGTTGCCGAACTCTCCAGACGATAACCAAGTTTACGCACCGTCTACATTCCATCAAATGTGTTGTGGCTATGAGTAGGACAACTTATGAAAGATTAAGTTGTGTGAACTATTCCAACTTATACAAAATTTGAATTGAATTGTGTGAACTATGTGATAAAACTAATTGAATTTAAAACTAAATGTATAAGACGAAACCACTTAACAAGATTCTAGACATTTGAAATAACACACTACTCTTAAAACACATCAAAATTCATAAAATCACGCCTATTTCCTAACGGAGTAGGTAGAGCGTTGAGTAGGATTTAAAAAGCCGTTTCTACGACTGTAAAATTTCAAGAAACATTTAAGATTTTAACGTGAAATAAGAAAAATCTCTTTGTTTTAAGCTGCCGGAAAAAAACAACGACTTATCCACGCTAAGCAGCCTTAAGACGTAAACACACCTGAATATTTCCTAAAAATGTTCTTCAAACTTTCCCAAAAAAGGCTTCAAATCTGAATCGATTCGAAGAAAATCTAATCCCGGTTTCGAGGAGGGTAGGAATATTCAAATCGACAAATATCGGGGGTGGAGGGAGAAGAGGGAGGGGGGAGGAGGTCAACGACCCCGGGAGGCTGCTATGCTGATGTATGGGTGACATGGATTTAGAGATGATACGATGGGAATCGTCAAAGTTGTAGAAGTGTAAAAAATTGAAATAATAGTCTGAAATTAAATGTTAAGAAATATTTTTGGTGCAATATTTACAGTTTTACACCAGTTTAAAAAAAAAAACAAGGTTTACACGGAAGACAGATGGTAAGTACTAAAGTATTAAAAAAATTGACACACCGGAAGCTTCTGCGGTTCATATTAAAGGGTCCGAAATCTTCGAAAATCAAGTTTGAAAAAAAAAAACAGATTCTTCTTCTTGTCGAGTGGGTTTCGAGTCGATCGACCCGATAAACCCTGGTGTCAGAGTTTATAAACCGCCTAATACCTCAGCTAATAGGCCTCTGATGATGTACCTACACTAACCACAGTTTCATATCAACAAACTGGTTTTCCGTAAAAACTCCTAACATCCTTTTTTTAATTAATCACGTTGTTGTCACATCCAGCCTCCCTAACTCCGGCCCACGGCTGAAGGGTCCGCCAATTATGTTTTTGACATGCCACAGGCACAGGGCCGGACGAGGAAATTGCCCCGGCTCTCATGACAAGGGCGTCCTATGTAAGGCATTATGTAACGAATGCTATTTTTACATAACTCCTTTTAAAGCTGGTGGGAAATGGATGGTTTTGCTCAAGTTTTGGTGTAAGTACATTGATTCTTCACTTAGTCGTTAGGTTAGTTTTTTTTTCTGTAGAATTTGGTTTGCTCTTGACTCCAGTCTAGGTCGGGAGCGACTGCGACGGAGTCGACGATAGAGCGAGCTCACCCAGAAGATGCCTGTTCACTCTAACTTTGAATTGTTGGGGGTTTCATGCATTCGGAAACACAGAGACGCAGTTATCCACTCTTTTGCCGTGCGCATTATGAAAATGTTTTTAGCAGCTGGTTTATCATTTCTTTTTTAATAAGCTTGACGATCTCTGTGGACTGGGATAGCGACAAGTGCTCTGAGGCATTGAAGGCTGAACCATGTCAGATGCCTAGGCGATAAACTCTGACACCAGTGTTCATCGGGTCGTTTAATTATAGACTACTTTTGATAGTGTGGACTGTAAAAGACTATCAAAATATGTCTTACTGATGGAAGAGTAACTAAATAATAAAAATATGCGAATTCAAACACATTTTGGAACATCTAATTTTAGCTTTTAAATTGCGTCCACACGAATGTTTCTCCATCTATATTTTAATCCTCAACATGTGAGTCCCATTAATATGCAAAAAGTTTGTTTTATTTTATTTGTCATACCCGACTCAAGTGAGAACGCATCAATCTCAATCTGTGAGTCGAGTCAGTGAGTCGGTGAGTCAGTATGAGTGAGTCAGTGCAGTTACTGCAACAGAGCTAAATAAATGATTATCTATGAGTAACTCATGTTTCTCGTTAAAACTAGTTCTTTAATCTAGCATTCTATTCATCTTTATTACATTTGATTTTTCAAATCTATTTTTTTTTAAATATAATTTGCTATGAGACACTAGTCCATTTGTATCTCTAGTCCGTTTGACACCCTGGTCATAGACGACCAATTTGTTTTATCAGTATTTAAAAACTCTGACACCGGGGTTTATCGGGTCGATGGACTCGAACCCACACGACAACAACAAGAGTATTTATTAAAATAAGAAAAAAGACTATTAGTAAACAAAACAAAACATGCGAATGGGAATTCAATGTCTGAGCACAAAATTTCGTGTCTTATGTTTTTTATAAAACAAAAAAATACATAAAAGAAATATGACTCAACTTTGTAACATCACCAGAAAATTGCAGAAAACCGTGTCAACCGTCGAAGCACCTTAAAAAAATTATCGAAAATTGAAGACCTCATCCAACATGTGTTAAGAAAGTCTCACTCCAAATAAGGAATGATGTACAAGTTCCACATTTAGGACACATTCCTTTGGCGCCCGAGTTTTTGCCATTTTACATTTCATTACAGTTTCATTGTCCATGTTGGACAATATTGTCCTGGATACAGGGTTTCCCGTTATACAAACCAACATGAAAACAACACCTTACGGGGTAGACAGAGTGACAGAGCCATCTTCGCCATAACTGCCAAATATTTATGTCAATTTACAATACAGTAAATCGGCTTGGATCGGCTTACTCTTCTAGCATAGAGTATGTCTTGAAAAGCGGCTATTTCTGTTTTTTATCGCTGCCAGTCCAGCATTTCTTATAATAAAAATCACTTTCTCGAGTTGTATAAATATTTTATTATTATGACACCTCTTTATCGAAACACGGTAGGAACATTGCGTGCCATTTCTCAATACTGGGACTATTTACACGAGAGATTTGTCCCGCTGTTAAATTCAGCGTTTTTGATTCATAAGACAACAAGTTTTAAAGGTATAATTAGGTCTTGAAAGTAGGCTGCAAAAGTGCATACCTAGTAACGCCGCAAACGATTGAAGTTTTCTTGGAAATCCATGTAGCTTTTAAAATAGATATGTCTTAACTAGTACTACAATTTTTTGAAACAATTTTATTAAAATCATTTCTCACTTTTGCAAAAACTTCAATCTAGTAGGTATGCTATTTTGCAGCCTACTGTACATAGGTGATTGATAACTGAAACAGTTTTGATTGAGTGAGTTACACACGTTAGCTGATGTAAAAGAAAAATAAGAAATTTCCATACAATAAGAAAAACAGATTTGTTTTTGCTCGTGATAGTTTTTTGAGCACATTGGTCTTGTGAATGATATAAGAGTCGATGTTGGAATGACCTTACCTAGAGCCCAAGGCACTGGCAATCCCACACATCGTAAATTAAAAGACGCTCGCAGCAGCCGCTACCGTCAGTGTAAATATCCCATCACCGCCACCACAAATATTATTACGGGACCGGACAACTTTATCATAAAAATGCACTTTAGTCGTCTCAACGACTTTTGGATTTTCACCTTGTTAATTTTATCAAATTGATAGCTGTAACTGAACTTATAAGGCGCTGGAGTAAATTACTGAATGCATTAACTTTGCGGGGTATCTGGTAATTTACGAGATACCTCGAGTTTCGTCATAAAAATATTATTATCTTTTACGGAAATTCGGTAAGTGTTTATTTTGGTGTTATAGGTACTATCGATGCCCTGCGGTGTTACCTGTGTGGTGACACTTGAATTCACTTCTCAAGGAAAGAGTTGTGACAGTCAAAAATGTATTATTATTCTATGCATGTAATATTTTTCATTTCTACGAGTATTTGTTTGATATTAGCTTTTCGTCTCGCGATTTTGCAATTGCAGTAGGTTTCCCGTTAGAATGAGGTATTATCCTGAGGTATTTTACAACATTTTATCCAAATCTGTCTAGCCTTCTTTGTATGAAATAGCGATAAACATAATTGATAAATACATATTACAGAAGGACGGTACTTCTGCTTTGCTAGTTTCACTTTGTGCCCCATTTTTACCCAACTGCGCCGGAAGGAGGTTATTTTTAATCAGTTCCATTCGCAAGTCAGCTACTTGTAGTACAGATTTTCAAAACTGCGAAAGATTTTATTTGTAGTGCTCCAAAATGAGCAAAAATAAAACAATCCCACCACTGGGTCAGTCCCCGCATTCCCCTCTCCTTTATATCTCTCATTGCGAGCTTTCTTCGTGTCAACCATCTCAGATGCGCACGATTCGAATATCATACCCTTTTCACATCACAACCTAAAATCAACTTTATGTCTGTGAAGTAAAGTTGATTTTGCAGTGACAAAGAGAGTGCAAAATGTAAATCCGTCTTGGGAATTGTCTCCAAGCCTAATCGTAAAAATTCTTCATTGCTTCTCCTCGAAGCGAAACATTTCGAACACGCACTTCTTTATGTGTCAGTGTGGCCATATTCAAATATTTTGCTTTTGCTTTTTAAGAGTAAGTAATTGTCATAAAAGACAAGTGTTTTCTCTTGATTTTGTTTTAGATTCTTTAGAAAAATCTGCCAAAGTTCACTTTAAAAATATGTTAATGTTTCGATCCCCTATAGGTACCTCTACCACTACTGTTTATTTTGTTATTTATAATTGTCTAACAGATTTATTATCAATTTATGTCTGATTGTTAGTAAGTGTTGACTTTCATGTTGGAGTGGGAGCGATAGAAAAGCATAGAATGTACCAGCTGCTTCTCCTCCCGGGCATTCAGCAATGGTATTTGAGGGTTACAGCAACTATTATATTCTGTGGTTACAACAGTGTATTGTAATTTAGGCGATGGGCTGGCAACCTGTCACATTATCGATCGATACTTTCATTCTCAAACGGTGTTTAAAGCGTTTAACGCTCTGCTTGCCCTTGCGGAATAAAAGCATGACATTAATATTTATGTTGTCAGTAATTTAAATATTTTTCTAATGTTGTCAAACTATGAAAAAAAAAAAAAACTTCCTACACATGGTCACACTGGCTGCATCTCCTTGCACATTACACTGGAAAGATTCACTGTCCACAATTGGAATACAACGACCAACTAAAACATAGTCGTCCTTTTCGCACTTAGGGAAACAGACTATCTTTATCTTGCTCAGTTAGAGATGTGGAGCATTTCCGTTATAGGTGTCAGCAATTTGCGAATTTAAGTTGTTTAAGTGACAACGATACGGTTCGGGTGTTATTTTTAAGTGGGAACAGATATAATAGTAGTTTATGAAGCTCCTACATAACGAAGGGTTTTACAATGCGAGTGTGTTTTTTGAAATGAGCGCAGCGAATTTCAAAATAGTAACGAGCATTGTAATACCTAATTATGTGCAGCTTCATACACTATTTTATCTACTTGAATACATTGAAAATGAATTTACTTACAGGTTTTCCGAAAGCGAACTATCCCAATGTTTTCCTAAACTTTGTTGGTATATTATGATTAAATGTGCAATACATTTCCGTCACACACACACACACACTCATTTATATAAGTATTAAATATCTTCTTTTGGTACTATCACATATTTTTAGGCACAAAATAAATAATTTAAAATAATTTTCCGCGAAATTAATTATTTCTATTCATACACACAATAATTAAGTGGCGCCATTTGCCTCTTTGACATGTGTCGCGCATGCGCTGTGGGCCTTACGTGGGCTGTTTAGTTTTAATTTATAACTGGATACATGGTTTTTGGTATCGATTGTGCATTAAGTTGATATCGATTGTGCATTTGTTCCTTCCCTTACTTCCATGCCTATGTACATTTTACTTTTCGTTGCATCTTTGTTAGAATTTGTATGGAGAAGGTGCAACGAAAAGTAAACTTTTTAATTTTTTCAGCATACTGTTTGTAAAGTACGTCAATACAAATTCGCTTTGACGTTTATAATTCGAACATTACTCTATGATAGTAGATAAACATATTTTTGTTAAAGGCGTGAGTAATGATGATCATTATGTAGTTATTTTAATGTGAAGAGATTATTTTAAAACGCAAAGATAATCAAAATATAAATGGATAAGTTTGTACGATTATGAAGTCTTCTCATTGAAATAGTTCTTCAATTTATCACTTTGTGAGATTTTAACCAGTTTGGTTAGGACAATAGAGGCTGAATCTCTGGAAAAAAAGATTCCGTGCTTCGGAGGGCATGTTAAGCATTCGATTCCGGTCGCTATCTTTGATAATGGTTGTTACACTAACCATATCAGAGGCCTATTAGCTGTAATATTAGGCGATTTAATAACTTTGACACCAAGGTGCTCTAAGCTATTTTCAAATGTTCATTTATTAATTATTGCTTGATCATTAATAACGTACACTCTTTATTGTAACTAGACTCCTACATTTATCTTTAACGTCCTTTCATAGAATGTCACTTAATCTATTTCCTGTAAAGCATGACATATGAAGGACATAATCTAAGACAATGACAGCGTTTAGCCAATCAGGCAATCGAACAACAAAGGAAACGTGTCCATTAACCTCGGTACAACCCTGTATTAACCCGAGTACGACCCTGTATTACTGAGTACGGCCCTGCTGCGACCCTTTAATATTTAAGAGAGAGCGCGGTGGACGCATTATATTTTCCTTTTGAAGTTTATGACAGTTACGCGCGCCGCTTTTTTATTATTTTTGTACATTTTATTATATTTTGGGAGATAATCTAGTTTACCTAGTGAAAGTCAAAATGTTGGTAATGCAATTTGATGATAATAATAGAAATGTTATATAATAGTCGCCTCAGTCACCTAGCCTAAACTAGAATCAAAAACAAACCGTCGCAAAAAAAAAAAAAAACAATTCCCTGCCAGCAAATACAAAACGGTACCAATTTCCACCAGGCTCACACCTGCTTAACCCTACTGCTGGCGCTGACACGGCCCCGGGCGCCACTTCAAAGGCCCCACCCGACCCAGGGTTGATAGAATCCGTTACTATAATAAGTATCACTTTCATGCTAGACTGGAAGCGATAGAAAAACATAGAATGTGCCAGCTGCTTCTCCTCCCGGGCATGCTGTAGAAGTCCCTATAGTGATAGACTTTTCAATCCGAAATTGCCTTCGATATTGTCAGACATGACATGGCCAACGCTTTTTAATAGGCGTTATACGCTCTGCCTACCCCATAAAGGATAAAGCATGACTTATGTCTCTACGAATTTCCACCAGGCCCACACCTGCTTAACCCTACTCCTGGCGCTGACACGGCCCCGGGCGCCACTTCAAAGGCCCCACCGTCCCGGGGTTAATAGAATCCGTTACTATAATATTAGTATTTCAGCGAACCTTGTTTTGGTTGGGAATGCTGTTTTTGTTTTGAAGTTCTGTGGCACTTAGCTGTATTCATATTTCATCACCTACAACTTATAACTACGCCATACGATTAAACAATAATTGAGGTGTAATTTTTGTTGTCATCTTTGGGATTAAAGAGCTCATGTTCACTTATGGGGTAGGCAGAACGCCAAAAGTCTACCAAAAAGCACTTTCATTGTGTCTGAAAATTTCGTTATATTTTCGAAAGAAATGTGTTTTTTGCTGTTACAACACATCACTGAAATCATAATACTTCGAAATATGATATGCCTTTTTCTAATTTTCCAGTATAAGAAGCAGCAGGCACATTCTATGTATTTTTTAATCGCTTCCAGTGAAGTATGGATGACACCAGAAATGACATCCAATTACTTTGACATGCGACAAAGTGTCATTTAAAAAAATTATGAATCGCTAAACGGGGTTTAAAAATTCACCCTTCTTGTACTGCGACAGTTTCCACAGTACAGTCATCTACAGGTAAAACTATAAACTGGAGCACTATGGTCTTGTTTTATGGATTTGTCGATGTTTTAGATGATTTATCACAAAAGTTGAAGCAATCATAGATAAAATATCACAAAAAATCATCTTCTTATATCAAATATTTGTTTTGAAACAATTTTTTTTAGAAACGCGTATGTTTTTCTGATACGCACATGAATTCTGATAGGACTTTTTTTTTAGTTAATGAAGATTTTCATTTGATTTTTGTACTATAAGAGTGCTAGTTCTACTAAGACCCATAATGGCAAATTTGGAACTTAAAGGTACATGTACATATTGGACAGACTGTACTGAACAGACACAATTCTATTTAACCCTTTGACGTGTCACGTCTAATTGTAATTGACCCCTTTCTTTATTAAATACGACTGTCATGTTATAGAGTTCCCAGAGGAGTATTCTGTGTTTTTTTTAGTTGACAACTAAGTTTGTATTCTGATGTGATTCAGGTGGTAGTTAGGAATTTAAAACTTTGGAATTAAGACTAGGTATTGGATGGACTGTTTAGATTACGTAAACAGTTTTTATAGTACCTACCTACTCCTATCAATCACGTAGACCAGTCATTTCTACTTAGGTGTTTCACGTTAATCCTTAGGTTCTAGTAAATGACGATATCACAGGCTGATATAAATAGATAGTTAGACTAGACATAAAAACATGTCAGAGCCTTGCTGCGGGTTACATACTCTGAGATATGCCACCCATGAAATTGAAGAACCATAACTAGTTCTTCTTATGTCTAGTGGGTTTCGAGTCGATCGACCCGATGAACCCATAACTAGTTAATTCAGTATTTTCAGAATAGACCGCTCTAGACTGACTAATGTCAGACGACACTTTTCATAATCATAGCACATTATAAAGGATCCCTAACCATTACTGTCTTGTAAAATTAACCAGCTCTAATAGACCACTATTACAACTAAAGAACCCTTTCCACTGATTCTATTGATAGATAATTATACTACAGTTATTAAGGAGTGTACAGAATAGAGTTTTTTTGTTTTCTTGTTAATAGGCTGTAATTTTTTATAATAAAAGGATTGGTTTTGTAATTAATAGTATGGGAAAGTTTTTGATTAGAATATATAAAAATGTAATTAGGGTGTTTTTATTTGTTCTTTAGCAGTACAGTATTTTATAATTTAAGTAGGTTAAGAAACATACTCATAAATTGAAAACTATAAAGATATAATATAGTATTATCTCCTAGCTGCGCTTCCCGTGGGATTGCTTGCATTACGTTAAATATTCTGTTAATACGGGGTGTAAGGGACAGCGTCCCGCAACCTTATAGGGGTTGCTCAGACAACCAAACTGAACAACTATCACCGGGATTTTTTTTCAGGAATTGAAAAAAAAAATTGCTTTTTCATACAAAGTGACCGCCTCAATCCGACAATTTGTATGGAAAAGCAAATTTTTTTTTCATTCTTTCCTACCTTCCATCAGTAACATAAGTTTAAGAATGATTATTATTTTAACAATGACCACGAAATATAAATTCAAAATACTTCGACTTTCTACATAAATTCTTTCCCTATATTAACCTCTGATCAATCACATCAAAAACCCACCAATCTCACTTACGAAGACCGATCATATTAATAAATCATGTATCCACACGTCTGTGAAGTACAAAATAAAAAAAGTACCTACATTACAAGACAGGCTTAAACGTGTGGTAATTCATCATTACATCTCACTGACGGCTGGTATTGACGGATACACGACTGTCTGCAGCTAGAAACTATAGTAAGGAGTTATATCATCTATCTATCGACATAATATTGGTATGTAAAGTAGACATTGTATGAATATTGAAATGAACATCTAGTAGTTATTTGATGTTGGAACTATACTACCAATAGTACCAATCGAATGTGTAGCATACTTTAATGGCAGAGAAAAAAAAGTAAATAAAAAAATTGCGAAGAACAAAAGAATGTGGTTAAAGGTGTTGTTAGGTTGGAAAAAACAAACAATAAATAAGTAGGTACATCATTATAAAATTTCTAAAAAGTCAGTTTTGATATTTTTTTTTAAGAAATGACAAACTGTCGTTTTTAGGACATTGTTGACAACCATTATCAGTAATCATAATCACACCCTATAAACCAAAGTAACCTAATCATGTCACTACGTATAGCAAAAAGCAGTAAAAATGTCCGTCCATACGTTGTCCTCTCCATACACCACGTTTAGTCTCTACGCAATAAGTCTATTTTAATTACAGTCTCCGATATAGGCAGATTCCTGTCTTGCCTATGCTACTGTCGCTAGTGATGGGAACGTGTCGATAAAACTATCGATAGTGTCAATGTGTCTGTTGCTGTCGATGTTGATGGGATACTGTCATGTTTTCTGATGTTTGTAGGGACGAGTTGTGTCGATAGATTTTTTAAGAATTTCGAAAGTAAATTACTGTTACTTTTGCTGATTAAAACGAGTACGTACTTAATTGTTTATATTAATCAAAACAAACAGTCGCCTACACATGAAACTTATTATTTAAAACTTAAAGTATTTTTTTAACTTTGATGAACCAGACAGAACGGGATATTAAGAAATAAATACAGTCTTGTCAGAAGTATTTTGCTGAGACAATGAAAAAGTAATAAAAGAGTAATGTTTTTTTTTAATGTTTGGTATAAGAAACTTAAAAATTGTGCAAGACGTAGCTGTAAACTAGTAACAAGAGATCATCTCTACATTGCTCAATGGTAACTAATCCGAGTCACTAAAGCCCAACGTCCCATAATTAGGACAACGACTCGTTAATAAGATACTCGCCCACGCCGCACCAATTAATAAATCATCGGATCGACATCGATAATCTTAATTCAATTAACTCTTCCCATCCCTAGCTAACACAAACAAGACTCGATAACGAGGTGAAATATTCACATTGCAAGCTCCGTAATCAGATGTGTATCTGTCTCTCTCGCACCTATTCGAGCTTAGGGAGCCTACGAGGGAAAGGAAAAAGACGGCACGCGCCGTCGGCAAACTACAAAGGGGTCGCGTTCTCTTTGATTTCGCCGCCGCGCGTGCGTACGTTGTTTGTTTACATATGTGTGCGTATACGTATGTATGCAGATGAGCAGAGGACGAGAATTTGATAATTGCGAAGATTTATATGCTATTGCTACTAGAAATTAGTTTAGGAATAAATTACATGTTGAAAGATCTGAGAGAAACTAAGAATTAGTAACAGTGTTACATAATTATGTTAGGTTAGATATTTTATATTTTAAAAAGAATATTTTTCTTAAACAGGAAATAAAAATATGTGGCATTTTTCACTCAGGGTATTCGCAAAATATCGCTTATTATTTAAGTGAATAATTTATTATGATGATCGTAATAAATTATATCTCCAAAAAATACAAACAGCAAATGTCACTGAAATAAAATTTTATTCGCATCGCCCATGACGCTTTATAGTTTCCTTTTCAAATTAAAACTCAAATAAATAATAAAATAACAATTAAAATGAACGACAGAAAAGGTTAATTTTGCAACGTCTTTTACATCTGAAAAGGAGAATTTCTGTTAAATTCTATTTTTGAACCAATAAATTACGTTTTAGTATATATATTAGCATCAAAACGCAATAAAAATGACTTAATAGGATCATTGAGCATAGACTAATGTTCACGGACCTTGTAAGGTCAATAAACAAGAAAATAAAAAGATCTACTTGTATAGGAATTCAATGAAATATGAAATTTTATATTCAATTGCAGTTCATTGAAAATTAATACAAATGCTATCTAGAAAAAAATATAAATTACCACACGATAAAAAAGATTTAAATACAACACTAAGAATATCGCCATTGGTTGGTTTTACCTATGCTACTAAAGTATGTACCTACATATTACCTATACAGTCCACTGGCTAGACATAGGTTTTAATATTTGCCAAACTTAGACGAACCATTAATTTAATAGTAACGCTGATGCCTAGCCGTCCCTTAAGACTTACTTGTCCCTCATTTAGCTTTTGAGAAAGTTATCAGAAGATATGATACTTTTCTAGCCCGTCATCATCCGGGTACGATAAATTCGTTTTTAGGCTAAGATGGAACTATGTAAGAGACTGTATCTTGTGAATCAAACAAAAGTAACGTAGGCTATGGGTACCATGGGAAAACCCATACGGTTCCAAAACATAGGTTAAAATAATCAATTATGACATTTCTATATCAGTTCCATGGACGAATAAAACAAAGAGGACTGATAACCTCCCTTATAAACTGCGTACACCGTTACTTAGCAGTGCCATCTATTGACATTAGCGAAATATTGTGTAAACATAATATGTATTTTAATTCAGATGTTTTAAACAGCAATTCTCATTGTGTATTTCTACTTTAAAAATCATAAAAGATAATTTGGTTCAAGTTGTAATTGATTTTTTTAAATTTTATGACCTATATTAACGACGGAATCTTCGAGCAATATGCCAGCGCCATCTAGGTTTTGCTCGCATTTTGACCTTTTTATCGAGTATCGAGGTACGCTCTCTAGTATGGCGGTTACAAGTCCTCTAGAGTAGTTAGTCCATGCCAGTACGCATGACTAATCATTCAACAACACTACACTTAGAACCTACTTACATATAGTATTGTTATGTGGGGATTATCTGATAACGATAAGAGTAATCCCGTGTACCACTTGACGCGAGTGTCGATACTATAACATCGTTAGCGGTTTATAATTACACTGTGACGTCATTAGTTACGCCTGTATCATTTATTGGGTAGGCAGTGTTGTATGAGCTAAACATCCTTGCATCCATGGGATTCGCATGTGGTCTTTTACATAGCAAAATAGAATTTTAAATGAACCTAGCTTTTAAACTGTGAAAACCTAATTGTTTAGGATGAGTACTTCTAGGTGGATCTATGTAAAGTATACTTGCTCGGCTTGATAAAGGAGCTCCGAATGCTCCGAAACAAGTCGCCAACGCGACCAATTTTTCCAAAGTGAGTACGTCCATGTTTTACTTTAATTTATACTTGTTCAATCCCCTAGGTTAGGTAGCAGACCTCGAGAAATTTGGAAGAAGGCTAGCGAGATGATGATGATGAGTACTTATAGGTACTTTCAGCACAGTACTAAACAGAAGTCGATTCGAGATTCGACATCTACAAGAAGTTCCACAGGTAGAATAAAAGATAGGTAGGATTTTTTATATGTAGGTAGGTACTATTTCGACAATATAATTTACGCCAAAAAAGCAATTCAGTAAATCGACAGCAAATACCACAAGACCACTTATTTGACGCACAATTACAAAAACAAATATTGGCACAAAAACGGCAAATATTCATAAAATATGAATAAATGTCAAATAGGAAATTTTAATAAACTTCAAACGCCCTTGACACGATCAATCAGCGATTGACAATCTTTACTTGAAGGACTAGTCTAGTATAAAAAATGGATTCAAGAAGTTATGCATCACGTCACGTCAAATGTCGTACGAATTGACAAATTGTCAATCAGCTTGTGTAGTCTTTGTGCAATATGATTTTCAAAAATATTATTTTGTACCTAAAATATGTATGATAATTATATATTTTTTATACATACAATGGTTTAATTACACTAAACTTACAATTAATAAAAAATATAAATTAAAAACTTCTTCCAACACACCACAATGAGGCAGGGTAAAATAAGATTGATGAACTCTCCTAGATTAGGTAGCCGACCCCGAGAGATACGGGAAAAAGGCTAGGAAGATGATGACAAAAAGTGTTATAGAAGTTGCATAAAAAATTGCTGATTTGACTAATAGGAAACTATTAATCCAATTGATCGTTTCACCGACACTTTTATATCGAACAGTTGACGTCCATATAACCGAATAACGGAACAAATTGTCCGCAAAATGTAATTTAAACAATTTCCCGTGGAATTGGGCTGGCGCCGCGAAAATGTGGCGATATTTCGCGACGCCATAATTATTCTGTGAAAACACTGCAGTAATTATTTCAATAATGGACCGATTTACAGTTGAACTTTTCTGGCAGGGAGCGAGGCCTTGTTGTTTACTTTTCAGGGTATTTTAATTTAAACATAAAGATAAATTGTGATGAGTGCGGTTTCAATTCAACCCACATGTCGCTGTTGTCGAGTGTTCAAACTTGGCAAAATAAGTTAAAAGATTCTAGTGTTTCATGTCTATCAATTTACACTAATTGCTATTACGTCACTATATTCTGGACAAAAGCTACACAAAATTCTATACCCGCAAAGTTCAAGCAAAATCAAAATAATTCTACATTCCATTTTAGCCACTTGTAAACTGTTAAACACCATTGTACCTTAGCTCAGAATTTAGATCAGCTGTAACAAAATATATCTATCTATTTAGGCTATATTTGCCCACTGCTGAGCATAGTAACAGTAACAAAAACGCCCTGGAAACTCCATACAAAAAGTTACTAAAAACCTTCCCTTCAGCAAATGTTTGCTCCGCCTTTTGCCTTTTGTTAAATCGCTCGTCAAAAGATCGAAACGAAAACTACGCACGAATTTCGGCGGAACGTAATTCCGCGCGAAAAACTAAAAAGAAAAGCGCGGAATTTCGAAAGACCCCGATTTCCCTGTCCATTGTCGTATGGATTTTTTTTTCATCTTATTTAGCGCTTTGTCGGCGGCCCTTTGAAGTCTGCCCCCCTCCCCCCATGAAGGGGTGTTGCAAATTGCGTCACGTTCCTATTCTGGAGCGTAAACACGTTAGCGCTACCATTTGCGAAGTTTAAATGATCGAATTTCGTTTCCGGCGTGAAGAGTCGCTGATTGACGAAATTTTTGCAACGTCGCGCCTGAATCGAGTGCGAATGTGACGTCACAGCGTTACACAATTTGGTGCAAATAAAAAGTAATTATTATTTAGAATATATTTTTTTCCCTGTGCTCATGGTTAAAAGTAACCTCTGTTACTTGTGGGTAATCTAACTCTGACACCAGGGTTCATCGGGTCGATCGATTCAAAACCCACATGAAGAAGAAGAATGGTAGGGAATCGTTTTGTTCAAGACGAATATTTCTTGTTTAAAAATCTATGGGTCAGAAGACAATCTTTATTCAATTCTATAATACAATTCCAGTTTTCACACTTAAATATAAAGACACAACAAAATTGTTAAACATATTCGAGTTTTGTAAGTAAGGGAAAAGTTCTCTCGCAAATTTGTACGACCGTGGTGCCGAGAGATTTGACTAGTTGCATTGTCAACACCATATGACACCGGGCTGAAATTCATTTTTATAGCGCTCTTTTAACGCTCCTATACAGCTCTTTTGTCATCCATCATAAAATAAGAGTTATATAAACGCTATCAACGCGTCCCGACTTCAAAACGAATGAGGAATGAAAGAGGATAGTGTTACTGAATAGAGAATAGATGAGGCGTTTTATTTATGATATATTAGAATAAAGATATGAAGAGATTTAGATGAATGAGTTCATCAGATTTGATATTTGGGTGATACATATAGGTATATAAAGAAAAAGATAAACTTAAGTTGAAAACGAAACAATAATCTTCAGAGAAGAACATTTGTAGTAAAATATGTACAAATAGGAAAAAGTCTTTAAAAAAACGGAAACTGAACTATTTATTTCATAAAGGAATTCTGTGAGCTAAAAAATAGGCATAAATGAACAAAACACAAAAAAAATATGCCTGATATTATGAAAGTCTAGATCTAGACCATACAATTTACATTAGGCGTTGATTTAACTGTTCCAGCTGTGTCTCGACTATTTTATGAAACACTTAATTCTTTTGATCATGAAAATATATGATCAAAACTTCAAGCATCATCAATGAAAACCCATAAGTCTCAAAACTATTACCATTATTATAGAAATGATTAATTTCTATAGCCCCGCCTAGAATATAGTAAATATAAATGAGATTATTAGAATAAACAAAAATAAAAGCGGTCCCACCGTCATTGCCAAATTGTGTCTCGTTTCTATAAATCATACAAAAGTTTCCAAATAGTGGCAAAGACATACAGACACCAAGAATTCGCAGTAAATGGAGACACTTTGAAATCATTTTAGCGTTAAATACAAGAATATTGAAAGCGCCAATTGTTGGAACAATGACAAGATAGATCATTAGTTAATATATATAAATATGACTAAAAAATATACTAAGATGGGGTTATATATACAGACACCAAAGCAAACAGCAAATAGGAGAGAACACAAGATGAGCAAATAAGAGAAGAAGTAAGTAAAATAGACTTAATTTGATAAACTTACCGCCAGTGTGTCCCGTACCCACACAAATCTAGCGCGAAGCTCTTCAAAGAAAAAAATTAAATATGCATAAAAACGTCAAGTTCTAAAATTAATAGCACTTTAAGACAAAACGAAATTAACTCTGCGACTATATTGCTTATAAATGATGCTGAAACGATTTGTAAAAATAAACGTGCAGGCAGACAGACAGCACACTCAAGATGTGAGAAATTATTTAGAGAAAGTCAGTGACTATTGAAATTTTAGCAATAGCCACCCATTGAAGTGAGAGAAGACACTACTTCTTCTTGTCGTGTGGGTTTCGAGTCGATCGACCCGATGAACCCTGGTGTCAGAGTTTTTAAACCGCCTAATAGCACAGCTAATAAGCCTCTGATACAGTAAACACTACAAAAATAAAAATAAAACAACATAAAAAATAAGGTGATTTTGATTAATGAAGGGTATTTATAAAATCTTGTAGGTAAATGTACAGATAGATTAGTGCGGATTATTATAGATTAACAAAGATATCAATGGTATTAAATATAATCCTACATGTAATCCCAGATTAATTTGTTAAGTATACTAAATTACAAGACGTTGAAAACTTTGGAGGAACCAAGAATAGGAAGGTAAAAGAATTACGAATGACACTTATTGCTATACAATAGTTTTCTTATTCGAATTATGCTAATTCAGATGCTGTGACGAAATCGGCAAATGAAAAAAAAAAAGCATGAAATGATCAAAGCTAACGTTAATGAACAAGAAGATTAATAATCGGAAGCACTTGGCGAGCGCTATCCGTAGATCAAGGAAAGACTGTAGTTAGATTTACGAGAGCAAATTTACAAATACCCGATCTCCGGTACAGTTACCAATAAAAAGCACACAGAGTCTACGAAAAAGCTCACACAGTATACGAACAAAGCGCTGTCGAAAATAACGAGCGCTAAGTTTTATAGTTGTGCTATAAACCGAAACTGGGAGCTTTTTTCCGACTAAACTGTTCAGAGATTAAGTTTATTGAGGTGACTAATGACTACAATAAAGATTTAATGACCGTTTTATAATTGATAAGTAGGTACCCTGGTCAGACTGTTTATTCCTTACGTGCTTGATATAATCCGTCTTTAAGAAGGCATTTGATTACATAGATCATAGATCTTATTTATTATACAACAAATTCAAAAGCAAATTCACATTCGTTGTTGTACATAATGACAGAATTCGCAGAAATAATAAAAAAATATCGGGAATCGGATGAAATGTAGCAGTCAAAACAAAGTTATGAAATATAAATGTATATGGGCTGCCTCAAGGCTATTTTCTGGGACCGTGTTTTCTTTCTCTCCACATCAACACAAAAAGCTGAAATGAAAGTAATATGGTCATTCCTATGTTGAAACATTCGTTTAATTTACTAATTGATCATTATTCTTCCGCATAACAGCCCAATCAGGTCCAATCAATCGCTGGTATAGAATTAACATGGGTGCATAATATAGCAGTATAATATTCTATATGACAGAATGAGGGAATTTATAGTGTAGTTCTGTGGTTCCCAAAGGTTTCCCGCCCAGCAAAAACGCATTAAGTTCGAGATCCAACCTACGAAGAAAGTGTAGTACTTTTCGATAGGTTAAAATCGTAACAACTGTTAGTTTACAAACTTACTCGTCATTTTATAAACTATCGGTAGGTTAGGTTAGATTATAATCTATGATAGATTATAATCTAACGGTTTTTGCAATATTACGGTAACATATACAACAATTTGAGCGACATGTTCAGATCAGGACAAACTAAAAATCCGCATAAGTCCTAACGTGGGTTGGAGACCTAAAGTTTGGGAAAGGCTGGTGTAGTTAATGGAAATGGGGCAACTCGCCTGTGAACAGGTTAAGTAGAAGCACGTTAAAAGAAAACCAATACTTTTTATGGAGGATGTTAAAAGAAGTCGAGGCGTGTTTCTCATAAACTCATAAACAAATTGGATGGAGAAGTTTTTGATTTTTTTTTTATTAGAATGACTCTAGACACAAGGTCAGGGCTGACAGTGACAGAGTCGATGATGGAGCGAGCTCACCCAGAAGATGTCTGTTATGTATGGCACTTCTTATGCACCGACGGAACACAGCAAGCTGTTTGGCGCCGGACTCCGGTGAGAGGGTGGTCGCGAGCCTAGTGGCCCTTTGCGGAGCCTACCACCGGTTTGTTGGGATCATTCAGCCGAACTTGTTTACAGGCATGCCTGTGTTGCCGTTGCCCGGAGCGGACCACTTGGAGGTAGATTTCATTCCATCCAAAAGAAGGAAGAAGTAGGTAGGTAGGTATAGGTAGAAGGGCTTCGTTTGATTTCTTATTGAAATATGCATTTGTTTCTGATTAAACTCATAGACAAGACAAAGGGAAATTAGAACGGTCTTTGTCATTTGTAACTAATTTAATTGGGTATAGACAGGTCGTTCTAGATGTCACATTAGATATCAGACTTGTCTTTTGATGTCTTTGTAACGAAGATTATTATGAGGATTTCTAAATACGTCTGTCACCTGTTACGACATGTCATAGGAACAACAGACCTATTGTTAATTAAATTGAACTCTAAAGTGAGTATAATTTTGATAGAAGGACAATAAATTCGCTAGTAGATACGTCCGGCAGAACGATGCCAAAGATGCAGTGGAGAATTCTGCAACGCAGGGCTTAGCTTGAACACCTACTATATAGGAAACCGGCGCAATGTAGCTTGCTGGATTTCGTCGTTGTGTGGGATTATAAGTGGCTTCTCAATAGCTAGCTAGATTTTAAGTCTATCTCGGTCACCTCCACCTTAAGACAAACAAAACCTAAGAAGAATTGAATATCTCGTAAATAAAAAAATAAAATACTTAGGAGTAGATATTAAATAGGTATCTATAATAGTAAAGTAAAACAAAGCTAAAGCAGTCACAACCTTACTGGTTTTAAACAAGTACGACAAGTAGGTACTACTGCTTTTCATAATCGATAACTCGCAATTTAGAACTCCGTTTAATAGGGTAGTGCAGAGTTAGCAAGATTTTATTATTTAGAATAGAACGTTTTTAATTTCCGATTAGGGAAAGGTCATATCCCGCAGTAGAAGTGGCTGCTAGCTTTAGTATATTAGATAGTGTTATAAAATTCGTGTTCGATTTATGAATTCGCCAATCACCATGACATGATCCTAACCATAAAATGTACCTATTGGTTTAATGTACCTATCATGTCAAATTCTTTTAAAACCTATATTCAGAAACTAAACTACGATACATAAACTACAGCTACAAACAAGACTTGAACTAAAACATCTGTAAGAAGGATATGATAATGTTTTTCGGTACTTTTGTCCGTTTACTTGTACGTTGTTATAAAAGCTGCGCACGCGACGACATGCTCATAAATCCGCTCCTTCCAGGCCATTCTGTTTTGTACAACTAGCTCTGGCGCAGAGCTTTGAATGGTTAGACATGGGGTTGATATTACTGACATACTACAAAAAAAAAATGCTTCCAGGCACCTGGAAACCATGTGCATGGTAACTGACTCTTTATAATTGTACTACATTACATAAAAAAAAAACGTTAGGTAGTGATCAAAACGATGGAGCGAGCTCACCCAGAAACTTGTAGATATGCTTTAGTCACGTACGCTTGGGATACTAAGTTTCAGTAAGTACTTAATACATATTCTAATTTATGTACGAGTAGGGCTATTTTTTTTTTTTTTCAAATTTCGGCCTATGTTCCTTGGGGAAAGTTGTTCAGTTTCAGGTTTGTTCACACCCTAAACTAATTTTGTATCTAATTTTTTTTTACTTTATGTACCTAATTTTGTAAATCATCTTTGATGATTTCATTGTGCTTCTGCAAGTTGAATATAAAATCAGTTGTTTTTTTTTTAATTCCGGATGTTGAGCAGCAGAACGTCTTTAAAAACACAATGGCATGAATTCCGAATATCTAAAACAGTAGGGCGTGATAGCTTTTGATCCACAGATAAATAATTTTGTAATAACAAGGATTTCCGATTTCCGGCGCCCACGATAACGGCCCGCTCTAGTCATACCTAGCTCTATGTTGTGCGTATTTTGGACTCCTTTGATCTTGCCGCGGGTTTAATGAGCGGGCCGAATGACTACGGCCTCCAATTGTGACTTACTGGGTGTCCTAAGGAGAACGATTTGCTAGATATATTGTTTATTCTGTTATTAGAAAGTAGAAATTCCATGAATTCTGGCGGTAGTTTCGTAAATTATTGAATGGTGATGAGGAAATAGAGTGGAACAGTTCTGAGTTATTTTATAATTAGATACTAAGGAAGACTAAAAAAACCGATGAGAAAAGATCACTAAAGGCAGTTCTTTTTTCAATTTTAAAGTCAGTAAAGGGATACAGGCGTGATAGTATGTATGTACAATACCTCCAACAGTTTACAAATATCAAAAGCACGAAACATTTAAAAATATTTAACTTAAAAAAGCCAACCTTCATTCCTATTCCACCCAATTATCCTGTAAAAATTCAACGTCAAAAAACTTGCATTGCACACTCAACTGTAGCATTTTCTAAAAACGCACAACACAAAATAAATACAAAATGGGAGTCGACTTTTCATTTTGCGCGGGAAACGCGAACAATAGAGCGGGAAAATTGCGCGTCACTCGCCGCGCTCCAATTTGTCAAACGGGCAAGATGGCGGCCAACATGGCCGACGACGCGTTTAATTAAAAATGCTTCTCATTTGATACTCAGCCTGCTAGAGGACATGTGTTTGGGATGTTTTTTGCCTTATTAGATTTTTACACAGACTTTATGACCACAATTTTACATTTCATAAATTCAATTTTTGTGGGTTTAAAGTAAAAAAAAAAATTTTTACGAAGTATTGAAATAGAAAAATTACGAATTGTATTGAAAATCCTACCGGAAATGAGGGTCGCGTAATGGCCGCTCTCACCGGAAGTACGCTGACCCAACCCTGAAACTCGACTTCCGTTGAAAATCGCCTCTTCAAATATGTGACTAGGATCTTGGAGATCTTGTGTTATTTGTAGGATAAAGATATAGCATAATGATTTTTTACTACAACTTGGAAAGAATTTGTTTGACTGAAAGCTAAGGTTGCTCTGTCAATGAAACTGAACAACTTTAACAAAGGAAATTTTCTGATAAATAAAAAAAAAATCTTCACCATACATCAAATTTGTTTGATAGAGGTGGTCATTAATTCGTGTGGGGAACCCAACATTTTGTTTCATTTACGAAGAATTGAAGAACCATTCCTTATACTCTGTCACAACCTATTGAACACACCAATGATCATAAATACCCAAAAAAGAATAACTACGTAAAACCCACCTACAAAAAATTGCACTACAACTCTCAAGTGTCCTTGTTACTATTGGTAACATTGCGAGTCCACTTTTATTGAGTTAATTAATAAGACCAAATTCAAACAAATCTAAGTATTGATACACTCAACGGTACGCGAGGGATGCGAAATGCCATAGGGGTGACACTTTTGCCATTTGAAATCGAACAATTATATAGCTGTTGGTAAGTACGTGAATAGTTATGTAATATTAAAAGTGCTAAGCATTGGCGGCTTGAAAACTCTGACAGCTGGGTTGGTCACTAATCTGGCAAAAGCTTAATCTAGAATTGGGTCTGGTTTCCCTTGTGGGTTTTGGAGATCAGAGATGGCAGTCGCTCTGTGTAAAAACCAGTAACCTCGTTCAATCCCCTAGATTAGGTAGCCGACCCTGGAAATACGGGATAAGGCTAGGAGATGATGAGTAAGATCATGAAATGTTCTCCATTGGCAAAGAATATTACTCTGTGGAAACGTTGGGCGCTTTTTCACTAGACGGCACGTCAACGGCAACGGCGACGGCACGGTACGATCACGTGACAATATCTATGGGAATCGATGACATGCCGTGACGGTGCGGTGCCGGCAAGTGGAAAAGCGTGTGCATATAATTTCATTGATTTTCATACATTATCTCACCTACGATATCGTCGACGGTACCGTGCCATCGCCGTTGCCGTTGACGTGCCGTCTAGTGGAAAAGCGCCCATTTACCTAATATATGACTAGATTAGATACAAAGATTTGCGTCCTAGTACTTTTTTGTAAATCCAGTAGCCCACCTCAAACGGTCTATTATGTATAATATTGAATATTAAATTTATTACCCTATTTACTAATTCAACCACTTGGCTTGCTTAGTCAACCGTGAAGTCTTGGCAACGGAGACGAAATACCATAAAATTTAATGTCACACCACGGTTTCCATATTAAACACAATTTTGCATACAAAAAGCTTACCAGTTATTGAAGAAAAAAATTTTGACAGAATGGACCATTTTTATGACGGAATTTAAATAAAATAATAAAGTTTGTTTAAAATTCTGGTCACGCGCAGCCCTGACATTTTCACTCGCTGGGGTTCGATTCCCATTGTGTCTCGCACTCCCACTTGTTTTTTCTTTTTTTTTAATACGAGGGTAGTTTCTATTATTCCCTATTGTCCGCTGTACGTTGACATACACTTGTGGGCTTGAGGGCTGCTGCGCTATGGGGCATGGGACATTTCGGTTTATTAATCATTTGCCGTGCTTTTGGGGGAGGTCAAGTGTTTTGTAATACGGTACTTAGTGATCATTGGATGGGTGTAGTTTTCATTTTATAGATTTCGTCGAGTTTATCAAATGTCGGTATCATTGGAGAGCTTCTGCAATTCCTCTTTACGTAACAATTTTTTTATTTAAACTCTCTTTTAAAAAGAAAAGCTTTGATAGATTTTTAATGCGATGAGATAAATCTATGAGGTCGCGTGTTATAATTATAAAAATCCAATTGTGATAAAATCTTTGTAAATTACCTAACCTTGGATTAAAAGCAAAGATAGCCAAAGTTGACATAAACTAAAATCTACATAAAAAGCATCACACTAAAACTACAAAATGGCAATATCATTACAAAAGCGGTATTCTCAAGTCAATTCGGAAATAATTAGCGCAATCCATGGCCAAGCACGAGCGGCCATGTGGCCCCACTTCGGGCGCCAACTAGTAATTGCAAGTTACAGTTGCTTTATCTCACGACTGCCGTTTGGCAATACTTGTGGTTGTGCGTACAAACACGTGCCCTTGTTTGCGTACCTACAGGTTTACTATGTAATGGCGAACGCACGCAGGTAGGTACATTTACACACATACATACAAAAAATCACTCCTGTATCCCTTACTTGGGGTAGGCAGAGTGTTAAACGCCTAGTTAAAGGCGTTTTTACCACGTCTGACAAAATATTGAGGCCAATTTTAGATAGAAATGTGTATCGCTATTGATGACAGGTTGTCATTATGTCCTGTGTAAGCTGGTTTTTACAGCATGCCCGAGAAATGAAACAGCTGGCAAATTCTATGTTTTTCTATCATTCCCAGTCCAGAATGGAAGTAAACAACACTAAGACAATGTGTGTTGGTACATTTACACACACAAGTATGACTAACCGGCAGTAGTGCAAGTGGTCGTGTGGCCCCACGTCGGGCGCCAACTAGTAATTGCAAGTTACAGTAATAGGACGCGGTCGCGCGCTGCGGTCGGCGTGCGGCGCTGCGGGCGACGCTTTGCAGACGATATGTTTTTGAATATAATTATCGGGGTTTCTTTAACAGGAAATGGAGTAGTAATGAGCATGGTTTCATTGTGAATGTGTTTTTGTGAATATTGTGAATTGTGATGTCTACCAAACAAAAATCATGTTTTTAAAACATGATAATAAAGAAGCTAAAAGTAACACTTGGATTGGATTTGAACCCACGATTTTCGGCGTAGCGTGCCGATGCTGCTCTAACAAACTGAGCTAACAAGCGATTCAATCCACCCAGTAAAAATATG
The DNA here is from genome assembly GCA_029255725.1 of Scrobipalpa atriplicella. Lineage (NCBI taxonomy): Eukaryota > Metazoa > Arthropoda > Insecta > Lepidoptera > Gelechiidae > Scrobipalpa > Scrobipalpa atriplicella. Next base: position 53,679 of record JARACY010000430.1, read on the forward strand.
TTAATGAAGGACACATACTTCTGATGATATAATTCAAACTATCAAATTCTAAACATTCACCAAAGCAAATCTAAATAAATTAACAGAATATTTGTAAACAAAACGATATAAAATTTTATTAGTTTCGAAAACCCACCGACGTAGCTCCATTCCAATCTGAACGCAACATAAACTATGGGAATTGTTAGGAAAAAAAATTAAATGACAATGTATCCGTCAAACAATGAACAGAAGCGCGCATTCGAAATTCAAATGTTGTAAAGGGTTGGAACAAAGTTACTGCTGGGTGATTTTAATTCGTTTAAAAAGCTTTAATACTAGTAAAAGTGATATTAGTATCACAGAAAACAGCTTGACATTTGTACTATAGCGTAGTGCGCCCTTAAGGTAATGTCACTTTTATGAAAGATCTTCTTTTAATAGTACATTAAACTCCGAGATTACTTTACTATCTTTAAACATTATTTCCAAAAAAAACTGTCAATTTGATAACTCCTGAATTCTGACAACTTTAATTTCGCTACGGTTTCCGAAAAACAAATTCCTATCCCTTTAAAATTCCCTTCCCTATAATGTTCACAAGCATCCCTAACATTGAGGAGGCCTTCGACGAGATTGTTTCTAAATTAAAAAGAGAGTGACCCCGATTCTGCGGATACACGATCTAACTATAGACCATACCTATCACTTTCTATCATAAGAGAACAGAAAAGGACTGAGCTATTAGACGAACTAATTTTAATCCTGTCAAATCAAGAATCTATGGATACTGATGTGGGAGGGTGTAGACTAAAATCCTTTGCAATTTGTAAACGAATTCAAACTGACATCATTAAAATTAGTGCCGTCGTTTTCTCTTCTATCATGACAGAAAATTACAGCTATGGTCTTATTTTAATTTAGATTATGTTTCGGCCGAATCGAAGCCAGTGTAAGTGAAACAGGTACATCGGATGAATGCTTCCGTCCCTTTCTTTCCGGCACGTGTCAGTATGGGCAAGTATGAATATTGATACGTCTCGTTGTGACGTGTGCTTCTATAGAATAGCTTAATTATTTTTTATGAATATTTAAAACGCGTTTCGAGTCTTTTTGTAAGTGAGAAGGGCAGGTCTTTAGTGCGGTAGTTGTTAAGGACCAAGTTGTGCGGTAGCATTTATGATTTGACAGATATTTCTTATTAGTTTTTTTTGTATACTATCTCTAAAATAATATCAGCAGTATTTCTTTTACTATCTGTAGCAGTATTACCAGTTGGTATCAAATATGGCTTAATTTCTGAAACATTGAGTTATTGTTCGTATTTTTCAATTATAGGTCAGTTCAAGTAAACTTCTGTCGCGATTCTTCGACCTATGGAAGAAAACCTAAAATAACAACCCTATATAAAAAAATAAGAGTTCTTCCACACTGTCACCTACAGCTACAGGGTAAACACGGAATTTAAGGTAAATACACATTGATCCATTTCCCAAATACGTGGTGTTACCGCAGTGAACAAACGCGGTCGTCGTCATCGCCTGGGGGGTTGGGGGGTCCCTACCCCCTGGCTGAGGGGGTAAATTCTCTTTGAAGTCGCCGCCGCCGGCGTCTGTGCGCGAAAGCTGGGCAGCCGACGCTTAGCTTTGTTTTCTAGTTAAAATGATAGACATTTCGGAATTACTAGTGTTCGAGGCGGGTGCTTGATTGAGAGTGTTTCGGTAGCCGCAATTGGGAAAATTTTCGGGAGGAACCGAGCTACGGAAGTCGAAATTTTCTAGAGAACGGATTTACTGCGATGCTGATGCTAATATAGTTTACAAAAAATACCAACACATTTCTTAAATGTGAATTGCTGATACCTACCTATTAGCTTCCATAAACATAATAGGTACTTGATCAAAAATGCAAACACAAAAAGATCATCTGCAACAATCATAACATCGTCAACATAAAACAACATTTACTCCAACCTAATGATACCATTTTGCACCCCGGAATTTCTAACCTAATTCCCTCCCGTAAAGATATTAACCCTATGAATATTCGGTGTAATATCCACGTGGGATAGCTGTTCCTTTGACATGCTAATGCTGAGCTAATATCAGCCGTTTTTTTTTTTCTAGACGCGGAATATCGGCCAGTGGAGTCCAGGCAGTAAAAGAGACTGTGGATTTTAGAAATTGCCTTTAAAGGCTTTAATTAAGTTGCAGTTGACTTCGTATGATATGGATAGAAGATGCAAGAGACTAAAATATATACAGACATACATACATAAAGCCACGCCTTTATCTCTTACGGAGTAGCCAGAGCGTAAAATTCTTAAAGGCGTATTCGCCACGTCTGACTTTAGGGTAATTTTAGGCTCGTATTTATAAAGCGATCTCAAGATTGAGAGCAATATTAAGTATGGATTTGACAGGTCGCTTTGTACTGAAATGACATTTCTGAAATGAACTCAAAGTCGCTGTCATCTTGAGAGCTGATTATAAATACGGGCCTTAGATTGTCAGCTCATCGCTTAAATTACAATACCCTAGAAACCTTTTGCTGACTTTGCAGCATGCACAGGAGAAGCAGCTGGCACATTAATGATTTCCATTGCTCCCAGTCCAATAAAGATAGAGACAGTGAGAATAAAAATGCTAAAATCGAACAAGAGAGGTTGTGCATTGTTTGCCCTGACCTCAAAAACGAAGGCTCTACGAAAGTAATTTTCAGTATGTATCACTAGAATAATATCTACACTACACCCTACATCACCCCTTCAATGTCCCCTAGAACGTATAAATAAAACATAGAAGCGGGAGTGATGTGACCCCACATTATTAATACATTAACTAGGAAATTTGCATTGCGATCTATTCGGAATTCCTTTGATGTCTCCGTTTAACCTTTGGATTTATTTTTGAGCTTGTTTATATTAACTGTAATAGTTTCATTCTATTTTACCAATACTTTCTTAGAAATTCATGGTGAAATATGTATTCTATTACAAGGTTCCCACTGAAAATCAGCGCTACAGTCTTGGTAATCTATAGCATATGTTGAGTTGGGAACCTTTTCGGTATCAAGTGTAGCTATTTTTTGTCTAATTGTAACAACTATGGTACCGAATAAATCTTTTTCTTTCTTTCTTTGTTTCTATTTCAGCAACCATAAAAATATCTTTGAACAAAAATTGCGATGCCATACCTACTAAGAAAGGAAAAACAGTTCGTCAGCCTTCTCTTATTTAAGGTTTTATTTTCTGCTCATTTTATAGGTATCTGAGAAGTCCACTAAGTTAAAGTAATTGGTGCCGATTTGAAAACAAACACATGTAACTTAAATCAAACCATACCCGTCATTTTCCATCTTCAGTGAACAGAAAAGGATGGCAGTATAGACATTCACATCACGACTTAACTTGGCATAACTATCCATAGATTTTAAGTGACATAATTATAATAAGTCTGTCTATATGAGTACTGCCATCCTTTTCTGTTCGCTAAAGACGGAAAATGTCGGGTACGGTTTTATTGTAAATAAATCTTGTTTACGCCGAATTGTGGCCATTGAAATCGTTACGAATTGTTCAAGCAAGTTTTGAAAAGTTGACATTGGAAACTTGGGAGCTTTGTTTTTCATGAACAATACGCAAAACCCTGCAATTTTGAACTTCCTAATATTTTTAATTGTTTCCCCTTTTGTTATCGTTTTTCTTTGTTTCCATTTTCTTCTTTATTTCATTTGTTTCCCTTTTTCGCATTATGTGTTTTGGCTTTCAGTAAGTTTTCCTTCCTAAAAACCGTTTCCTAATTTAAATTTTCTTTCAAAACTTTCATCAACAGCCTTTACAACACACTATAATTTTAAAATTTTAAAGTAATGCTAGACTGGGACTGATAGAAAAACATAGAATGTGCCAGCTGCATCTCCTCCCTGGCATGCTGTAAAAATCAGCTAAGGGATTCGAGGGTATCAGTATTGTAATTGAGGCGATGGGCTGACAACCCTGTCACTAATAGCAATATACAGATCTATCTGGAATAACTCTCAAAACTTGTCAGACATGGCAAAATGACCTTTGTTTAGGTCGCTTACGCTCTGCCTACCCCATTAGAGATAAAGGCGTTATTATATGTATGTATGTTTAAAAGTAAAATTTGATAGTACTGACAGTTAAAAGAAAAGAATAATCAGTAGTGACACTTTCAAACGCTCATCTGAATTCTAAATCAAAAGTTAGGTACGACCAAACGTCCGAAGTGCATTAACAATCCGATAGGCTCCGAGATTGTAGCTCCCTCTGGAGTTGGCGGGAAAACATCACGTAGGACTACCGACTACGAGACCTGAATTTTAAACACTAGGCTTTAATAGTACTTTTACAAAAAATTTGTTTTAAACTCATACTCAAGAAAATACCATTGATGGTGTATGAGTAATTCCAAATGTACTTGCACAATACAATGATCCCGTAATGTGCCGTTTTGAAAATTAGAAATATGCACCATATTTTAATATCAAAATACTTATCTGTCAAATCATAGAAGAAAATGATGATACAAGTGAGTACATACCTGAAACAAAATAATTAGTATCATTATTGAATATTCACAGACAGTAACGTAAAATAAAATTAGGAATCACCTTTCATCAAAGACATAGAAAATATTCTAGGCATTTTACATTCTGCCTACCCAGTAAGGGATAAAGGCGTGACTTTATGTATGAACATAGAAAATTGCTACAAGCAAACACATCGTTACGTATAAAATTGGCTCGACAATTTACTTTGTTGATGTCAAGACTGTAATGATGCGTAGTCTGGGTCATAGTTATCAGCTATCAAAGGAATCGGGCTTAATGTGCTCCCTTGTGTAACGACATGTTGCCAGTAGCCAAAATTAATGGTTCATTTACTAAACAATGTAACACATGCTTCAATGCAACTGATAGTATCAAGACAATGACGTTCTACAAAAAATCCATGAGTGAAATAATCGTATAGTGAGAGAAAATAAAGGGTGATAGTATCAAAAGCCTTCAAATAATCTATTATTAACAAATTAATGCTGATGTAAGTATGTATTCTTTTTCGTCCTTTTGACATGGAAAAGACAGTTATGCAATTAATAGAAAACACCATATAAATAGCTTCACTCTCTAATTTATGTATTCCTTTCATGTTTAACATTTTGTGTCACAATTTATCTCATTTATATTTAAATAAATTTTTCCTTGAAAAGCGCCAATTGCGTATTCAAATTACTTTCAAACAAAAACCATTGGGCGGGACTTTTTACAGCAAGACCTTTGCCAATCGCAAAAAAATCCACACCTCATTAATTTCTGTTTACACCATTTAAAAAAACTCGGCGATATCGGCGAGACAATTATCGTACAACTCAACAAATTAACATTGACCTCCCATTTCGTGTTGAATATTGCAAAACACAGATCAAGACAATTTAGTTACAGCAGCATCGCATCGCGTCGAGAAACACTACCATTTTGCGAAGGCCAATGTTCTCGTGCAAAATACAAATAAGCTGAGATCATGCTAAATCGGACGCTTTGATAACAGCTCCAATTTAAAATGAGCTTCACGTTCAAATGAGGAACAGTCACGCAGGGGTCGATATAGTGTGGATGTTGCAAAAAGTCCGTTAAGGCGCCACAAGAGCTATAATTTAATTCTAATATAGCCTGTGGGCGTGGTTAGCTACCGCCATACGCAATATGGCGTCGGTGTCTGAATATTAATTGTGATTATTTAATAATGAGCCGTTAGGATAACGTTTTGTTATATTTAATACAAGATTATTACACGCAAGGCAATGTACACTCCAGCTAGGGCGCTAATGTCTGAAACATTATTAACGTAGATGACTTTATTACTTTTTTAAGTGCTGACATAAATTTTATACTCATTTAATTGTATTTTTTTACACTTCCGTTTTTGTTAGTGACGGCTTCGTAATGCGAAACAAAGGATTCATAACATTTTTTATTATGATTAGGATAGGTCTTATCAAGAAATGAACTATACTCCATTCGTTTTAAAAAATAATTTTAGCCAACCTAAAATGGTTATTTAATATGGCAAAAATTATTTCTTAAAAACGAATGTAGTATAGTCACATTAGTCGCATCAAAGCTGTTGACAGCTTTAAAAGTTTTACTTATTACAGTATAAAACAAAGCCGAATTCATGTTAATTCTTCATGTAGAACAACAAATTCCACAGATTAGTATAAAATAAAATATGATGAGAACACATGGGATAGCGTCATGGTAACAGTGCACATGGGCTTGCATTCTCTACCTACTGTTCAAGGTAGATAAATTGAACTGTTCATGTGTGACTTTCCAGTAAATTTTTATGGTTATTGGCGGTAATGGCTTCGTTAGACAGCTATTAGCTGGTCTGGATATTGTGTCTGGAATCTTCCGCAAAACGGGGATCGATCAAGAATTTACCGCTACGCTTCATATAGTTTGAGGCTAATAGCTTGACTTAGAATGACACAGTCCGCGCATTAAATTAACAACCTTAAATTGAAGCGCTGCTAAAGTGTGAAGATTAGATTGGGAAAATTTCTTTAACGACTTCAAGAAGATTGCCCATTAGTGTACTGTACGTAGTTTGAAAATGATAAAATATAAGAAGTTGGCTTTGAAAATATTAGAGATTTTGGGAGTGATGTAATTGATTCAGAACACAATAGAGAAATCAGAAGATTAACTATGGTAAAACGGTAGATATTAGAACATGTATCAGATCATAATAATGTCAATAATCTTTGACAAAGGTGAAGTAATTTTATAGCAATATATGGAAGCATTTAGCAAAACGTTGACCACAAAAAGTAATCTGCAATTTGTCAAACATTCAACAAAAACAGTAAATATTGTAGATTAGTCAAGTGGTATTCTCAATTTAGCCACAAAAACATAAAAGCATCTAGCAAAAAATGTTACCCTTCATTGCTACGCGCATTCGGATACAAAAAAACATGAAGCTTATCAACTCAAGAGCTTTCCAACCTTAAGCCAACGTGAGTAGGAAAAAAGATTATACTTGAAAGATAATACGGGAATTTAAAACTCTGTCATGGTTGAAAACAAACATTTCATAACTTTACGTCTTAAGAATAGGGAACACTCTTAAGATTGTCTTGATAAAGTTAGTGTACAATAAGCAACACAGATGTTTTATATAAAGTTGAACTTAGTCTAAGATGACGGATAAACTTTCGTTGATGATTGTAAAGTGTTATCCTTTAATCATAAAAGGTGGCGTGAGTTAGCAGTTTTGATGCAAACATTTTAAACGTCAGTAAATCGAGAAATTTGATTCATGCTTTTTACTGCTCGAGTTTTATCTGTTCTTTTTTTGGAATTAATCGTTGTGATTCAAAGTATACCTTCTTTGTCACTGTTCTATTTCTTTTTATCAACCATTCGAATGTCTAAGTATTCTTCTTCTTATTGAATGAGTTTTCAAGTCGAACAACAACTCGATGTCTATACTAATGCAGTTTCTTCTAGTAAAGACTTAAATCCACCACACGACAAGTCTCTAACCTTTGGAAACGTTTTCAGCATTATCCTTCAAGAGTGTTTCGCTTTCGCCGTCAATACGATGATCAATAATTCTATACCCGCCTCTTAACCCAGCGGCTTACTAAAAGCGCCGCTTGCTTCCGCGCATCAAATATTCACAGATCGAGACGACGTGTAGAGGGAATCTTTAGATTTCGGATGAGACATACGGACTGATAGGAACTGGTGAAATCTAAAATATTTGAGGCAATGGAAGAAAGGAATAAAGAAGCAGGTTACTCTTACGTAAAAGAAAAAAAAACTGGCCTTTCGGAGAACTGTATTCGATACATTTTAACTCATTAATTAGAGTGAATATACTGTTGCAATTAAATTTATGTTTAAATTGGGTTGATTATGATTAGAAGCAAATATAGTCAATCATGTCAAAATAAATCACCAAACCTTCATCGCGTCTTATTTCATCAGGCCTTCAACATCAGACCCTATGCCTTCAAAAACTCAGTATTTAAAAGAACTAGGCAAAGGCTTTAGCGGGAATCTAGGTGACGGGGTTTTCGTGTTTTGCGTGAATGTCGTCGCGAGCATCCATTTGCAAAGGGGGGTAGCGTGGAGCAAAGTTGGCGCCTCTTTTAGGATTAACTTGACACAAAGTTCTATCTATAGACTTGCTAGCTTGAGTAAGATTCCTTATTTGAAATTTCTGAAGAATTAAACTTTTTAAATCTGCTAAGCAAAACTAGATTAGGAGATTTTAATTTCAGAATTGATTTTGCTTAAATTGTAAATTGTTTCATTTCTGGTTTTGAACTAGAAAGAGTGTGTCAAAGTGTCCTAAAATGAAAGTCCTAGTAAAAAAGCAAAATTCCTAGACACATGAATGTTTAAAACACAATCATTAATACTATAGTAATGAACATTACTAGCAAAACAAAACGTTCCTCAAGGCACAATGTTAGGTCTTTACTTGTATTATTCATAACCTACACAGATCATGTGTCTCCTAATCAAACAGCACAATAACTAATAGATCCCTTGGCTTTAGTTGCACCATAAGATTGGATCTAGCATTCTAGTCTAGTCCATACAATAGTCTGCCCTGTTCTAGACACACACGTCCGGTAGACGAAAACCACCTCTGACAGGAATACTGATCACTTCCGTGCCACTGACGGCCATTCAAACGTGGGTTCAATGGGTTTAGAACACATTGATACTTTGTCTGTGTCTGTAGTACCTACGCATAGATAAGCTAAGGATATGTGTGTAGAAGACATTGATACTTTGTACGCAGATAAGCTAAGCATAGAATATGCAGTAGCTGTGACGTCTGTGGTAAAGACAGTTGGTAAATTGTTACTATTCGTAGTGGTTTATGTAGATGATGTTACATGATTGAAGAATAATTAAAGTGCTATATTTGGACTACAAAATTTTGTCTTTTAGCTGGTTGTATTTATAATAAATTAAGTTTTTCTTGTATAGTCTGTCTATGTCTCTAGTATTTCTATTGTCTATTTCTAGTCTTGTATCCAAATATGTCACAAAATCTTGATAGCTACACTGACCAAGAATGAATACTAAACTTCTTCCGCTAGACGCGGTGTCGCCAATTAAATAAATTTGCATTTTATTTTGGCACATCCTATACACAAAGCTTGGATTTTTGAACGAAGTCATTGACTTTGTTTGCACCAGTAGGGTTTTTTTTACATTTAAGTTCTAGTTGCATCTTGACGCACTTTTTTCTGAGGTTTCATAAGCATGTCAATTTCTCACAAAAAGTCATTTTCAAAAAAAGATTCTGAGCCTACCAAATAAAAAACTCATACTAAGTTCAATTACAAAACATCCCTCTCCCAGGTCGGGTACATGCCAAACAATAATTAGTCAATTGCATAGGGCCGTACTAATCCTAATACCGTACAGTCGCCGTCCGCACTCATTTGTACCGACGAGTGAGCGTGTGACAACCCTATCTTGTACCGACAAATGGGCGCGTGACAGCCCTGTCTGGTACACGCGTCGTCCTAGCGAGCGTGAAGAGCGTTACGCTTGTCCTGTTCCATTTTTAAACAACAGATTCTTATTTTGAAATACGAATTCGCGGCGATGTTCTACTCGAATTTTATTCTTTCTTTTTGGCCTGGATGTGCCAGTATTTGATGTTCCAATTTTGAATAACAATTCGCTGCGAATTATTACTTCAATTATTTCCCTTTTGCTACTTACTGAGACAGTTTTAATGGCCAGTATGTTCAGAACCGTTATAAAATAATTATCTTATAATAATTGATAAGTGTAGGAAAGCACAAATTGCTTGAGAATGAGTACTTATAAAGTCCGATCGCAACGCCCACGGCTGCTTGAAAATTGCATGTTTGTCATCCACGCTTAGCAGAAGCATTTGCCAGCGTATAAGGACAAAATGTTGTTACATTTCCTAGATTCATTCCTCAGACCTTTTAAGACATCCGCGAGAAGATATGGGGTCCCACCTGGTCCTACAAAGGTAAAGGCACTAAATAATACCGGATTGTAAATTGAACATGTCCTGTCGTAAACATAAACCCCCAAAAAAAAACGTATAAAAATACAGGATCTAAATTAGGGTGGGACTACACCTGAAGACGATGGGCGCGTGGCTTATTCAATGGTACTTTTTATGACATGTTGTATAGTGATGTTCGGAAACTGTATCGATAGGTATTTGATTAATTAAATTGCACACAATCGGGACTGCCCGCAGCAGCAGCAGACTGCAGCAGCACGTAGGTACACACGTAAAACTGTAAGATGATCGCTGAGACAGATGCCATTCCTAAGGAAAACATAAGAAAATTGCATCTGCCACAGCGATCATCTTATAGTTTTTCTTGTAGGCATACCTGCTGCTGCGTGCACTACTTGGAATAGTATCTCAAGTACCAATGAAAACACGCCTTTTTACAACAGCAAAGTTTCAACAAATCATATTGAAATAACAGTGTACCTCTATACTAGCGTTATGGTTACCGTTTTTGCCTTCATAGGATTATCGACAATCAACAATTTCATCGACATTACAACCCTATCCAATGGTTACACTGACGTGCCCTCGACTGACAACTGCACATGTATCGATGAACTTACTGAATAAGACGTCAAAAAGGCCAATTTATTACTCGATATGTGGATTTTATTAAGCGTTTCATATTTAGGGTGTTATTATTGACCGGATAAAGGGTAGGGACATGAATATTGATCAATGGTAATGTTAATGTGCATTCAATTGAATGTTGCGATGTTTGTTTGTATGGAAGACATGGGTGATTTGTTTATAGTCCTTATTGTCGACTATTAATAATGCCGATGTTTTGAGATTTGCATGAAGTTTGAAAGGTAAAATAGGCAATGAAGGCACAATAAAATTTATCGATATTTTTTATTGGAAACAATCATCACATTACCTAACAAGAAATGTACAAGTCTTTTGTTAATTTTTTACAAATAAAGTATTAATATACTTATTTATTTTATTGACACTTTAAATGGAAAATAATGTTTTTTTTTTAAGTGTTTTTGATTTTTCCGAGCAGGAAGACAAAATTCTATATTGTATTCGTGGCTATCCAGATTCACTAAAAACTAGGCACTTGAATGAAGTACAGCCCCCATTATATGAGGACTAATAGCATCAATTCTCTTTTGGCCGACAGATGGCAGCATGGCGCCCGCTGGACCGACGACAAATTCCCGATATTACGTACGGATTAATGTGGACCATTTTTTAGGGTTAAATTGTCTTTTCGAAATCACCCTTGCGTTTTTTCAAAGACCCACCAATCAAATTTCACCTCTACGTTGATCAATTTAGAGTTGAATTTGGAGTGGTGGATTCTAGAGTGGTGTCTATTGTCTCATAGTGGAGATCGCAAAGGGTGATTCCCCATCTAGATGGCGTACGTACGATGGTTATCATAATCCCTGCATTGACGTGATGTGATGACACATGTCGTGCAGTCGTGATGTAAAATGTCGTTTTAAAAATGAGACCGAAAAATCTTTTCATGCGGTCGTTGACTGCCTCTTTCGCCCTACTGTGCGTGACTATAGAGGTTATTTTTTAATTATTAGGTTCTAATTTTAAGTTTGTTTTTTCTTGGGAAGGTATATCAAGACTAGTTCACAATGTTTGCCTATGAAGATCAGTGTTTGAGCTTAGCTCATCGTTGACTGTTTGTTTAAACTTATTTGTTGAGCCGAACAGCGAATCTGTTTATTCAGTAGATGTAGTAAACATTTTTATTTTCACGTTTAGTTTTGTTTTAATTACATCAGTAATGTTTTGTTTATCATTAAAAACAGTTCTATTTATTCAAGAAAAACGTAAGTTAGCACAGTGGTTCAGGGTGCCAAATAAATAGGCAAAATAGATTATATTATTATAACTGAATTCATAATTGTTTAAATAAATTACAGTACTTTGGTAATTACTATTATTATTTATTACACAAATTTTGTACGAAAAGTCAAGTCCGTTCAGTTCTAAAGAGGCCTGCACTTCCATAAAATTGGTACAGATTAAAAACTGCCAACAAAGGAAAATTTTCTATTAATACACCCCATACAATTATAACACAGGCAAACTGCCGATTCGTACGAAATTACAGGATTCTAAACAAATGGCACAATGGTCCCCCCCCTATCAGCGCATCTACAACTAAATGGGGACAAAAAATTTAATATGGGGTGCATGGTGCGCAGCTTTTAAACAATTATGCAACTTGTTTTTTTTTGTTTAATATTGACGAAAGAATTTCAGATGCTGAATTTGAAAAATCGCGATTGACAACAGCATAAGTTTTTTGAAAAGAAGTTCGAAGAAAATTAAATCTAACGACGAAAGAAAGAAACATAAAAATTTCGCTGATTTCCCCGGCATGATTCTCGTAATTTTCCTAAGGACGTATTGTTGATACGTCACTCGAAACTCGAGCACATTTCTACACAGTGCTCCAGCGTGGACAAAAAAGTGGAAAAATCGTACGCAAAAACCCCGCGACAAATGAACATCGGCAACTGGAGAGGTCATTAAAACGGGGCTCGATCTAAAAATGAGAGGGGAGGGTGAAAGGGGGGACTTTTGAGAAATCCGTAATTGGACCAGGGGGGGACCTGGGGGTCTTAAATCGCATTCGAAGCAGCAGAGGCGGAAGGACGGCTCAACCGACTATAATTAACAACAAATATGGGTGAATCGATTTTTTACAATATTCAAAAGGGCCTATTAGGTTGTTTCGCAAGCGCGCATTTACGCAAACAATATCGCTTAAAATATTAACGCTAAACCCACGGTTTGTGGGAAAAGTTCGCTCGTTTACCAACTGGATGTTATGCCGTGTGTTTTCCTTCACATTCAACAACTCGTTTCAAGTATTTTTTTAGTATTTTCTTTGCCTTGTTTACGTAATTGAGTATTTTGTGAGCAAACGTTAGGGAGACGGTAATCGCTCCAGTAATTTAGTTTTCACTTGAATATACGTGGTAAGGTAAGCTTTGTTTGAAAACAAGCAATTTGCCGGTTGTTTCAACATTCAAACCGCCATTAGTGGAATTATGATTTCATATTGAACATGACGAAATAATACCGCAAAGTAAATCAATTCATATTTCTTTGAAGCGGAGCAGACAAAGAAAAAATAAGGTTACGTCAAAACATTATCTATTAGACCACACAGTGTGACAAAGCCGTGAAAAAACTGGACAAAAAACCGAAACAAGGGAATCAAGTCACCACATTATGTTAATAGGTTGGAGATGTGACAACATGGGAAATAATCCGCTTTGTCCAGGGAATGGGCACATTAGAGACCACTGGCCCGGGCCCAAGGGACCTGCTCTTTGATTTTGTATTCGATGGATATTAATGTCCTTTAGATATGTATTTTTGGGTACATATTTGATGATAATACGTAATATACTGTGATCCGAGTACACTGATTGGGCTTAACTGAGATAATCGAAATGACAAAATGCCTTGTTTCTCTTAGATACTAACTACCACTATAGCTAGCAATATTTATCAAGAAAGTAAACTTTTGTGAATAGAAAGCTAGTGAGTTTTGTCCGAGGTGAAGATTTAGGGTCACGAAGCCATTGCAGTAAGTTATTAGTAGTAATTTCCTCCAGACAGGCTTATTATTATCGTATTAATCATCCGACAAATCTGCAAAAAAAAAAAAAAACAATCCACCTGTCAGTAAAACAAATCTATAAACCGCGCTATAAAAGCGAGATGAACCATAATTATAGGCTATCACAAAGCCTGTTCACAACACGCGATGTTCAGAACGGGCGTCAAATAACTCGTTAAGAGCCCCTTCACAAATAGAAATATTACTCATAACTTAATCCGCTACATAATAGATTTAACCTGCCATGAAATCATATTCATTTTTTTCGGTCCGCAAATAAGCGGGGTCGGACCACTGTGCAGCGATTAGTGTAAACTACGGGGTTCGCACAATGAAAGTACTTGTAATTTGTAATACTTATAACGATTATGATATATTTTTTTATTGAGAGGATGATCGTGGCGTTATGTTGTAAATTGGATTTAATATTTTTAAGGGTGGTGTGAAATTACGCTAAGGGTTGGGGTTAATCTGAAAGCATTTTGTTGGTATAATAGTTTTGTTTAATTGTTTGGTTTGCGGTATGATATGAATAATAATTGCGATAGTCGCTTATGAAGTTGCGGTATTGAATTGTTCTTGTGTTTAATGTTTATTTGAACTTTATTTTCATGCATAAATCACGCTTATAGCCCTTACGGGGTAAGTAGAACGTCAACAGTTCAGTTATTGAATCTCGTTTGAGCTGCGTCTGACTAATTTTGAAGACAGGATTTTGTATTTCTCTAGTAAAACCCTCGGGCCCTCTACTGACATTTACAGGGTGTAAGGGACAGCTTCCCGCAAACGAGGGGTTGCTTATGCTCAGTCAACAAAATTGATCAATTTTCATGAAGAAGGTTTTGCAAGAAATGAAAAAAAAAGCATGGACGGGGAACGAGCTTATTCATTCCATTTATATTTTTCTTATCATTCCGAGTGCAGTAAGTATTTTCGATGTACCGAAGTGCACCAAGCATTGTTTTTATTTGCAAGAAGAATATTTATGTGTCGCACAAAGAACCCAATGCTACACCAGAAAACAGCCTAAAACTCAACAAAACTAGATTAGTTCTCGGCTAAAATCTAGACCAGACTGGGTGTGGGGGGAAAGTAGGGCAGGGGTAGGGTTGGGGGGGAGAAAAGGGGGGTTTCTGAGCAATTACCGTCCCGTATGCGAATGCAGTCTTATTGGGTACGAGGAGGCTTTATGGGAGGACATATATTTTGTACTACCATAGGGTTTTCTGAAAAGTAGTGGATTTTATTTAAATTTGATATCTTCCTTGGTGTAATGAGAGCGGTGATTGAACTAAGTATTAATTTGAAATGTCCACAGAATCTAATTTGCGCGCCTTACCACATAATTTTGTTATACATTGCGTACAGTACTTCTTTGTAAAGTGCGCAATGCAGGAGAGAAAATGCAGTGACAAAATGACATAATATAATCACGCCTTTTTCCCTAATGGGGTAGGCAGAGCGTAAACGACCTAAACAAAGATCGGCCCGCCACGTCTGACAAGTTTTGAGGGTTATTCCAGATTGATCTGTATATTGCTATAGTGACAGGTTGTCAGCACATCGCCTAAATTAAAATACTGAAACCCTCGAATCCCCTACCTGGTTTTTACAGCATGCCCGGGAGGAGATGCAGCTGGTACGTTCTATGTTCAGCATGGAAGTGACAGAATTACATGGAGAAATAATTAGAAAGTAACAGTATAATGTAGTATCAGTATGGTGTCGTGTCATGTAAGCTAGCCTTTCCAAAATACTTGGTTATTGCGATTTTCCTGTTAACAACCTGCGCGCAAACACTTTTCTTCACAACCATACTTGCCATCTCTCGACGACTGTACACAATGAGATATAGTACAAAGCACTCTGTCGGAGGGATGACGCTTTTAAAAGTATTACTGCTACCCCCCCCTCGCCCCTCCAGCCCTCCGCCCTTCAGACAACCCTTGAACAAGTGAGTTTGATTATTTTAACTGCGTTCTAGATAACAAAGAGGTCTTTTTTATATTTTTCTGCCATTCTGGACTAGGATGGAAAGACATAGAACGTGCCAGCTTCTCAAGGTATGCTGTAAAGACCAGCAAAGTGTCGAAAACGTCTTTTTCTAGGCGTCTATGGAAAAGGCAATATTCCTTTTCGAGCTAGAAATTTCGTGCTTTGGGAAAGTTGTTTGCTATCATATTATCAGGCAGTAGGTACTTTGTTTACACCCTGCTTATTAGGTTCTACAAGTTCAGATATAATTTGTCTCTTACCATATTGACTCGAAAGAGGAAGATAATTCTAATGCCTTTAAATAATGAATAAAAGTGCAGCAGATTGCATATCGTGACCCTGAGAGAGGTTTAGGTTCAAACAAAAAAATAAAAACCATTTGTAAATTCTAATTTAATTTCAATCAACAAAAAAAATACAAAAGAACTTTATTTATGCAACGATCACAAAATGTGTCGAGGTAAAATGAGAGAATGTTATGAATTTTTAATTTCGGAAACTATTTGGCCTATCGGAATTTCCGGACGATATTCCGGAATGTGGTTCCGCTATTTGAAAACTGAATTTCGTAAATTCGATTACCTATTGAAAATGAAAAATGTGATAAATGTAGGTATCTATGAGAATTGTCGCGGATTTGTAATATGAGTTTTTTATTTGACACTCCACAAATTACCGAATAACAAGTGTTTTTATGTTTTATGGCACATGATTTATCATCTATTTTTTTACGAGGTAAGTACCAATTTCAATGTAAATTACCGAACTTTTACCTATAGTTTTATGACACTAGATAAAAGACGTTTTTACACATTTCAAATAAATGAGTCATACTTATTTGACGTAGTTTTTGAGAACATCATCATTCAGAGAATTATTCATATCGCCTGTTTTTATGCAATTATTCTTACCCGTAACCTAACTTACCAAAGTTTCATAACAATACTAACTAATATTATATCAGATCTTAAAACAAATCAAGGTCCAATCCTTTGATAGTCCTATCATCGATCGAATAACAATGATATAAAGATCCATAATAATAATAGTTATGGCGGCACAGAATGCGTCAAAGTTCAAATAAGGAACAAAATGTGCCGCCAAAGAGAATTTAATTGTGATATGTACTTCCGATTTGGTGACTCAGGATGTGGGGTAAGTGACAAGAGATGGCGACAGCGGAGTTACTAGCTTTGGCTTTTATGTTGGTGTACCTAAATAAGTGTCAGTTTAAAGGCTGTCCGCAAATGAAGGACTACCGAGAAAAACTGATTTTGACGTAGGTATATTTGGATGACTTTATCAGCGGTCGGTAATACAAACGAATTGAACCCGTGAGGGCTCGTACATAACTATTTATAAGCCTAGTAGAACTCAATTCTTTGGACAGAGCAATAGGACTACTCCGGATTAACTTATTTATTTTGGTAATGTTAAAAATTAGTACAGCTAGTAGAAATGTTTCCTTATTTCACGCTCTAGCTATAGCCTATGATTTGGTCCTCACTTCTTGGTATAGTAGTGGGTTCAAGGGCAGGTAAAGACGGAGAATGTGGCCTAGCTTCCGGTACTAAATCCTCATTGAACTGTGGTTAGAATAATATATGAGAACCGCTGACAGTTCTCGGAATTCGTCAAGTTTTGACACATAATTATCAGTTTTGAAACCATAACTCAATCTTCAAATGAGATGTTGAGATATGAATGGGATGAGTCAGAGTTTTAGATTTTTTAAAAGATCTTCTTAGAATTGGTTTTTATTTACTCTTAAGACAAATAGGTTGACTAAACCTTCTGTTGTCAACGAAAACATTGCTAATAGCCGAATATGTCTTCATTAGAGACTTCCGCGAAATAAGAAAAGAAATGGCGGCTGACAAAAAACGGCTAAAACATCATTACTGTCCCGGCTCATACAAAATACCTTAAGCGGAAACCCCATACGCATCAAGATCCTCCAACAATGGGGATATATCTCACAATCGCTCGTAATAAAAGCGGCCACATTAAAATCTTATCCCTTTCTTAAATAAAAAATTCACGAAAAAATACGAGGAAATCTCCCCTCTATTATACTGTGGAAAACCCTACCACCCCACCCGGCGATAAAGTCGAATAACGTCTGAAAACACTAAAAGAAACTCCAAAGAAATTTTAACTTTAACTCCTACTGTACAAAGTTACAATTGCAATACCGCCGTCTTACTTTTCAACAAAGAAAATGGAGTTCAATTTTCTTCGGGATACAGTTGAGTTTTCCTCGCAGTGCGGCGCCTTAGTTGTACAGGAATATAGTCCGTGTGTAGTAGTGATGAAATGAGATGCAGCGTGGGTTAGGGGGTTGCCCCCTAGGTGGGAGCGGGAGGGAGGATGGGGCACTCGAAATCCGAATTACCGGGGCGTGTGTAATGATTTTCCCTGCCGGAATTATGCCCGGCATCGGCGGATAGACGAATTAGAATGTTCTTTTTAACAGTATGTGCGGTGATTAGGAAAAATCCCGGATAAAAGGCTAGCTGACGCTTGAAATTGGGAACAAAGTGTCTGCCTTTAGAGAGTACAGGATAATGGAAATACTTACTTTACTCAAGTACAATACAATGAGAAAGTCGTCCAGATATAATTGCTTCTACTCTCGTAGCATTATTTCAAATTCCTCTTGTAATAAGAAGAAGCCCTATCTAATGTTTAGTTTCGTTGAATGAGCAACCCCTATCAGTTTGCGGGAAGCTGTCCCTTACACCCGTTATATTTGAATGTGGAAACTTTTGTCTTTCTCTCTTCTACTATGAACTTAGATCGGAAGACCACTAGGTACATGAATTCCTAACAGCAGATCAAAAAAACAATATGACACCTCTGATCGAAAGCAGTCACTGCAGCTTATGCACTGAATGAAGCATGATTTGACTTACAGGAAGTCACAATTTTTAATAGGTATTCATAGAATTTACCTTTCTTGAAAATTTAAAAAAAATATATGCGCTCTATCTCTCTTAGCACGCACATCATCGCAGAACACATGAACACTCCTTGCACATTTTTAAAGCCACGACGCAAACCCCGTTACATAGACTAAGCAGCACAGAACGTCCTAATCTAGCATGGGTGACCAACCGTAGCTCACGACGCGAGCACGTGATCTTGATACGTCGTGTAGATACAAGAGATGAATGTGTGTATGATCGGTGCAGTTTAAGTGGCTTGACAAGGCTGGGTGGAGTAATTGTTAGAGATTTTGTGGTTGGAAATGTTAATGTAAAATATTTGAGTATACATACATAAAATCACGCCTTTCTTTATTTCTAATGGGGTAGGCAGAGCAAAAACGACTTAAAAAAAGGTCTTTTCCTATTTCGTTGCCCTCTGAAGAAAGAATTATAGTTTATGCTATTAAAGTTGATATATTTAGATAACTATTAAAAATATGAAGCTAATATCAACAAAAAAGGAGATATTCATTAATTTTATTTTTACCAAGGCGTCAAAAATATTGCGGATAAAAAATTCCACCGGATGTAGGTATTGCTTTTGACACGCAATTTGAAACCTTTCGACATCAAACAAAAATTGCTGATTTTTTATAACACATAATTCTGCCCACAACCTAAAATCAAACATCTTTTGTATAATTTTATAGATACATACATACAAAAAAGTCACGCATTTATACCTTACATGGTAGGCAGAGCGTAAAACGCCTAGTAAAAGGCGTTTTCGCCACATCTTACAAATATCAAGTGCTATTTTAGATGAAATGTGTATTGCTATAGTGACAGGTTGCCAGCCCATCGCCTAATACTATATAGGTACACTGTAACTCTTGAATTCCTTTGCTGGTTTTTACAGCGTGCCCGGGAAGAGAAGCAGCTAGCACATTCTTTGTTTTTCTATTGCTCCCAGTCCAGCATGTAATATTTATAGACAACGGCAGGATATATCAGTCAATAAGCAAACTTATCTCATTTGCATTGAGTTTAAAATAGCTCATGAAGTGTAGGAACAATAATGATTTACCTATACAAGTTTCTACACTCAAGGGTTTCCGATAAGGGTGACCCGGCAATATCTTGCAATTAATATGTGCAATAATTGCTCTTATCGCAGTAATACCGGCAAATGATACAGTTCTATTCTTGAAGGAAATTACTTTTCGATATTAATGTGAACATAATATTGCTAAGTGCTTGATTATAGCATTGTAACGAGCTAAAATGTTCATAGAGACAAACTTGTCGGTAATTTTAATTTAGAGGAAGATGTGGTACTGGTTGAATGTAATTTGAAGACCATAAGAATGGAATGCTGGCAATTTGGGAAATACGTCGTGGAAAAATAAAACGTTCGATTTTCAAATCCCGAGACGGAGCGTACCCAAGCGACCCCGAAATTGGCGGCCGCATTCACCCAGACAAAAGCTCTAAAACACACCCCGCGAGCAAAAAGAAAAGCATTTCCATCCTACCCCCTCCTTCATTTAAATTTCCCGCCCTAGAGGGCGGCGACCGTGGGGGCGGCTTCCGCACAACAGGGACGGGACTTAAAACCTCATAGAAAAGAATGAGACGGCCGTACGTCCACCTGTTGCGTTTCAAGTTTCATATTTTCGCGGCAGATTCTTTTTTCGTTTCTTATGGCGTTCTAAAGGATTTGAATGGCGGCAAGCGTGCATGCGTACTAGGGGTAGGTATTGAACGATATTGATATCGCGGCGCTGCGACGCCGGGACCTTCGATTTTTGAACTGTCATTCGTTCCGTTCTGAATTTAAATTTATGCGCCTCTCGAGGTCTGAGTTCAGAGGTAAAATTGGTTCTGTACTCATTGAACTTTCTGTTTAATCTTTGGTAGTTGAGCTAGGATTGCAGAAAAGTTTTTTTTTTTTACAGATAGGTAACAGGCAGCCTGATGGAAAGAAGTCATCATTACCTATTAGACGTCTATTTTACCCTTTGTCTTTAACCCATACTTATTTAAGTAAAAGATGAAGCGTTCTTCTTTATGAAGTTTGTAATACATAATCAATTCAAAAGTTCTACGGGCAGAGAAAGACAATAGAAAAAAATGCTACTTTAGCATCAAAACCAAATTTAACTTTAGGAAAGATAAAGATTATTTTAATATACCCTATAATTGACAGTGTACCAGAATCTGATAGGGGGTTGCTCAGTCATCGAAACTGAACAACTTTCACGGGGGTTTTTTTTTTTTTGCTTTTCCATACAAATTATCCGACCGGGTGGTCATTTTGAATGGGAAAGTCATTTCTTTTTCATTTACTGAAAGAATTTCCAGATGAAAGTTTTTCAGATTCGTTGACTGAGCAACCCGTGTCAGTTTCTGGTACGTTGTCCCTTATACCCCGTATGTGTCAGACAAAAAGAGTTGTAATCAAAATCAATATCAGACACCATGCTTTTCTCAGCCGGCAGAGGATGAAGACAGAAATAAAATGTGTTTGTGTTACCGTTTCCGGCGCGTCCCGGGTTCGATTCCCGGCTGGGCACGTGTCAGTTATTACCAGGAAATAATTCAATAAAAATAGTACCGTCGACGATTAAATTTCCAACGGTGAGTTTGTTTGTTTATGTTTTTTTATGGTTAAGAATATGTCAGGTTAGGAAGGGTTAGGAAATGGACAGTTTCAAATATCTTTCTTTCTTCCAGAGATTTTAAGATACTATAACGGTCAGTAAAAGTCCGCAGTAGGACTTAGATCCTCCCTAAATTGGGAGGTATGTGTAATACTGAACACACTTGGCATATTAAGGCCCCCTTCTTCCAGTGCTCCCTGTCTCTGTCTTTTTCTTTATGTATAAGGAGTACAGAAAATAACCACACTTTCGCTCATTTTTACGTATTTATTTTATATAGAAAAAAATAAGCGCCAAATTATAAATCTATCCATTAATATTCCTGCCAAACCTGATTAGTAAATGAACTGCTAAATTTTCATAAAAAATAGCATTCACCCAAGTTTCATAAAACTTAAAATACTCTCAAAATCGATGTTACTTCTGTTTTTTTTTATCGAGTCAAATGTTAAATATTGTGTTTTTATCCATAAAAGTTACTAGATCAAACGTTTATCTGTACTATATATTTTTTTAGGATTTTAAATATGATGATTTCTATGAAAACAACAGGGGCCCTTAACGAGCGCAGTGCACATTTCTGTATTCACAAAGAAAGCTGTAGCCCGACCTTGGGTTTATCCCGATGTTGTCCATAAGGACACACGCAGAAGGACCAAATTTCATGTCAATAGGTGCAATTGTGACAGATTATTATATTAAGGCAAAACATATAGACGGACAGAGTTCGCGAAATGATAAAGGTTTTCGTAAACCAGTTTATTTTCCACGACTGCAAGGTATACAAGTGGATTCGTTTATCAGGTATTATTATCGACACTTCAAGATCAACTTTTACATTACATGATATGCACGAGTTACTTACATTATGTTTTCGTATCATGGATGATCATGACATGGTGTTACATCTTCTGATACTAGATTTATCTTCATTGAACTGTTTTTTTTTTTTTTGGAACTACAAATGTGTAATATAAGAAACATTGTAGTAAAATAAGTATCATGTCATAATCTTAATCATCAACAAAGCGTGTTGCTTCCATGCTGGACTGGGAGTGATAGAAAAACGTAGAATGTGCCAGCTGCATCTCCTCCCGTGTATGCGGTGAAATTCAGCTAAGGGAATCGAGGGTTTCAGTGTATTGCAATTTAGGCGATGGGCTGACAACCCGTCACTATAGCAATATACATAATCATCATCTGTATTAGCCCTCGAAACTTGTCAGACGTGGCGGAACAACCTATGTTTAGGTCTTTTTTGCTCTGCCTACCCCATTAGGGATACAGGCGTGATTTTATGTATGTATGTAACAAAGCGTGTTAGAAAGAGATAAACGATTCCTTCTTTACAGTTTTCTCTATGCTTTGCATTTTACTTAGATTTTTGATTATCAGCGTTATGAAGTATGTGTTTAGTTCATGCAGTGTACTTAGTTAGATGCAGGTAATGTGTAATGAAACCGGCGCCCCTAAGTCTTATGCAAGTGTCGGTTTTGCTTGAATGGGATTGTTCGCCGAATCAATCAACAGGCAAACCTATAAACCTATGCTGTTGTCCTGTCCGTGGATCATATAGGCCCGTATTAATAATCAGCACTTGAGACTGACAGCTAGTTTGAGTTTGTATCAGAAATGTCATTTCAGTACATTATGGTCTGTCAAATCCATACTTAATACTGCTCTCAATCTTGAGATCGCTTTATAAATACGAGCCATAGATATGGTAATTATTTTAAGTTATTAATATGGTACTCACCATTGAAACAGGTAGCGGATGGGCCCCGCCGTTGGGGTAGGGGTATGGAGCCATGAGGTAGCCCATGTTGAAGCCTGCTGCTGGGTGCGGCTCGAATTTACCTGCAAATACAAAACAATATTAAAACCTCAAAGACACAAATGGATATATTAAAGCACACTTGTACACATAAAATGCTAAAAAGCAGTCATTCACCATGTCTGTCTGAGTTTGAAGAGCATTTCAGATCTAAGATTATTGGAGATAGGACGTTGCTGTTAGTCAGACCGCCTGATTTGCAATACACCGAAACCTTTTGGTTTACCTATGGATTTTACAGTAGGTAAGACCGAGAAGGGAAGATACCGGGTGAAAGGGACAGCAATTTTTTTTGGTATGGGAAAGCCAAAATTATTATATAATATATATATTATTTATAATATATTTTTTTAATTTTCTGTAAAGTTGTTCAGTTTCATTGACTGAGCAACCCCTATCAGTTTGCGGGAAGCTGTCCCTTACACCCGGTATAGGTATCCTACGTTTTCTTATCGCTCTGTCAGTTCACTATGGAAGTGACAAAATCATCGTTAAATAAAAAATACTTTATCCTAAAAGTTTTGTAAACCTACTTATACTGGCTTAAAAAAGCATATTTTTACAAACATAACTTCCTAACCTCACTACAAACGTGCATACAAAAGTACAGTCGGCGAAATAAAAGCACTCCACCTAGACGCGGAAAGGGGAGGGAGGGGGTGTACAAATTATACTGCGAAGAGAAGTCATTTAGTCGAGTAATTGCGCTGTACGCCACCGCGGTTGACTATACTCTTTTGGAGGCTGGAGTTTTTTAACGCGAATTCAAGCTATAAAGGGGTATTTCTTTGTTACTTTTAAAGACGTTGGTTCGGCTTGAACTAATATTTCTGAATAGGTGAAAAGAAGACAGATTTATGAAGGTCATTTTGTTCTATCTTGTGGATTGAGGAGCTGAATGAACAGATAAACTCTCATTGCGACCACAAATGAACTTATATTTTTTATTATACAGATTTCGATAAAACTTGTAATAATTTTGGACATATAAATACGTGCCACATTTTTAATCCTAAATCTTCATCTCTATCCTGTACGTTACCGTACTCCATGCACTAAACTAAACAGTCAGTTTTAAATTTCGAAGTTCGTTGAACTACGTGAGACGTAACTTTGAAGGAATGTTGGAAACTTCAATCTTAACGTGTATTAAGTTTAGGAGCTGACTGTATTAGATGAAACTTTAAATTTTCTATGAAAAATTATATTCAAGAACAAAACACAACAATAAAAGTTATTGAACGTTTTTTATATTAATTAAATTGATAAAATAAATATCACTCTGATATCAGAATTAAAGTACGCTAATAGAAATATGATACCCGAAACTAATTTGATATAAAATTTCAATTTGAATTAAAAAGTGCTGTCACATAGCACGAATGATATTGATATTTAAGCTGTACTTTTACTTGTTAAGTCATTGGCCAGGTTCCATGTTTAAATCCTTTCGTTTTGACATTAAATAATTTGACCACATTTAAAATAATATTTTCACAGACTGTCCTTCTCTTTCTTTTATAATTCGAGAGCCTGATTCTGTTTGAAGTTGAACAACACGTTTTGAAATTATTTTTTTCTGGCAACTATACCCCATTAATTTTAGAGACGTTTTAGTAGGTATAGCAAAAATTATCTTTTACAAGCTTGGCAATGTCTAGTAACACTTGTTAAAAATTACTATCTATATTTATTTAGGTTTTCAACTAGGCAAAGACAATTTCATTTATTTTGATAATACAATAAAATATCTGTGATTCCAAGTTTTGAGACCTAAAAACTGGGATCATATTTTATCGCAAGCAAGTGAAACTAGTTATACCTATGTATGCTAGAACTCCCCTCGATATTCCTCAAGAGGGGAATCTTTAATAACGTAAGTAATGAGAAAAAACATTTTCTTGCTAAGTTCCTTTGATCCGTAACGGAAAATGTGTGAGAAAAAGTGCGTATTTGTTTTTATCAATGCTTTCGATAATCTATGTTGTTAGGTAAGAATGATAATAGCTCTTAGTTATAAGGGCAATTAGTACCCAAGTTAGGGATACAGTTAAGAAGTACAGCAAGATATATTATTTACCAAAGAAATAACGATTTTATTTAGACAACTGAACATTTTTTCTATGGAACATGAGTCGAAGTCGAAATATGAAAAAACAATTGCTGGTCCCATACAAAAAATAAATAAATTTCAAGTTCCATAGTAAAAGCTGTTCAATTTCGTGGTCGCTGTATATTGATTTCGAAGCAACAACAAATATTATAACATAACTTTATTTTACGTATATAAACTGTTTCCTTTTCTAATAATTATTTCTATTATAATTATTAATTATTCTATTGCCTTTGCCCAGCAGTGGGACAGTTTGGGCTAATATAATAATAATAATAATAAATTAAATTATTTAAAATAACTTATTTTACAGGCCGCCCTTATTTATTGTATTAACTTACTAATACATCAAATTATTAAAAAAAAAAAAACATTTCGAGCACCAAAACAAATCATGCCCAATCAGAATACGGCCGCTACGCCTTTTCAATTTGTCGGCAATTTAGTTAGGTGAGCGTGGAATTATTGTGGTGATGGCGTTGTGGCGCTGGTGTGGCGCTGTGTGCCGTTATCACGCACTACGCGGCGCAAGTCTGGTGCTATGTGGAATTATAGACGCAAATTTACATGGTGTAAAAAAATAAAATATAAAAGTGTGTCATATCATTGAAAATTGGTTAACTAACATTTCCAAAACATAACGCAAAATACGAATGGGATATTAGAAATATTTATCAAATCACCGAGAAATAGACAATGCAGCAGGTTCACCTAAAAGCTTGTACTAGCATTCTCACACACCGTCAAAACACAGCAAGCTGCTTTGCGACGGAATCCGGTAAGTAGGCTATGGGTAAGCTAAGCTTATGACCAAGCCAGGCGGGCCCTTAAGCCTTAAGGAGAAGTTCATGCATCATTTTCGACACGCTTGCTTAAAAAAATTACATGTCAAACGTCAGATTGGCAAGCGAAGTCAAAACTCCCGAACAGTTTTATGTTTAATACTTCTTAATTCTACAAGAAAATTGCGTATTTCATCAGAAAACCCAATTAGTTTCACCATTTACGTTCGTAATGTCTGTTCCGAAGTCAGACCTTCGTTTAATCAACGGAATGTCAATCAAAGCCTCTAAAATACATGTTTTTGTTTCGAACTTCAGTTATTTATCTAGAGATAATTGAGTTTTGTCTAATTTTGAGTGATAATTAATCATATCGCTGCTTCTTCTTCTTAGCGAGTGGATTTTCGAGTCGAACAACGACCCGATAAAATTGTATTTCTGAGAAGTGCAGATCGATATAAAAACAATGATCATTATGCAAAGTATCGAAAGGTATATAGTTCCTATGTAAAACAATTTGGACTGCCATGATAATTTTGACTTCACGGCTGTCAAAGTGATTATAGATACCTAAGGCTCGTATTTATAAAGTGCTCTCAAGATTGAGAGCACTATTAAGTATGGATTTGACAGGTCGTTTTAGACTGAAATGACATTTCCAATACGAAATTAAACTCGCTGTCACTCTTGAGAGCTGATTATAAATACGGGCCTAAGTATGTCGCTAACTAGAATTTGCGTAATTTTTGTCGTCAGCTGTGGATATTACATGTCAATTTAGAATGTGTCACATAACATAACAGAACACCATCTAAAACACATCAAAACTAATAATCGAAAGACGCTACCACCCTTCCACACATTCCTAGAAGACTCGCGGTAGGTCCGTAGGGTAACCTGTCCAAATATTGACCGGCGGCCGGCCGTGTAATGTGCAGTAACCAGTAGGGTACACACATAGTCGCTGCTCAGTGAAAGTCGCACCGGACTACCGAAACGCGAGTTTTTATATTCGTCGAGTGTTTGGACTAGACTAGGGTGGCTAAACGGTTGCTGACATAATATGAGGAGTTCAGTTTAGTTCTCTGCTACAGGTAACAGGTAGGTCCTTTTGGGTAAAATTGCTTACAGGGGTAATTCGCCTTGTTAAAAAAATAAAAATAAAATTTAAGTAACTGTACCCGAGTGACGTCACAACATAACGTAAGATTTGGTTTCTTGTGTAGAATAAAAACTATTTGTACTATGTCTTTTAAAATAGCAGTGAAATAACAACGGTAGGGCACATTAATTTCACTGCTATTTTAAAAGACATAGTACAAATAGTTTTTATTCTACACAAGAAACTAAATCTTACGTTACGTTGTGACGTCATTTTGGGTACAGTTACTTAAATTTTAATATAAAAATAATGGCTGATTTAAAACCGAAAACCATGAAAACAGTTTTTTTAAATTACGTAAAGATATTTTATTTTTTTTTGAACAAGGCGAATTAAATTGCTACAGGGGTAATAAATGAGATAGTCACGTTTGCCAGTCGTAAATAAATCAAAATCAAAATATCTTTATTTTTACAGCCTGACATGTACAAAGATCGATACGTAACTTAAATACGCACTTAAAACTACTAATTTTTCTTTTCTTTTTCTTTATTTTTACATTGAACAAATAAATAACTGTAATATTTATATATTTATTAATTAAATTTTGTATAAATTGTACTTAAAAACCACGCGAGTATAATTATTTCCGTCCAATTGTGATTTCGCGGTAAATCCACAAGTAACGCCTAGTAATTTGTTACGACCGCAAAGATAACGAGTCGTGTCCGGCCGGGATTCGAACCTGCGACCGCCCAGGTAGCCTTTTTTACGCTTGTTTGTCTAGAGGTGAGTCAGCGACAATTTGCTGCCCGATGTTTGGATTGCGGCCGTGAAGTATAATGAGGAACGCTTTTAAGATTATCGAGACAGATTTTTTTTTAAATATACAAATGACGCCTGCCTAGGCAGAGCGTCAGCGCAAAATGTTAAGAACTAAATATCCATACTTCCATACTAATATTATTAATGCGAAAGTAACTCTGTCTGTCTGTTTGTTGCCCTTTCACGTCTTAACGTCTGAACGGATCTTGATGAAATTTGGCATGGTGATAGATAGTAACCTGGAGACGGACATAGGCTACTTTTTACCTTGGGAAAATATCTCATTCCCGTAGGAATCTATATACAATAATACATTAGCGGCGTCATTCCTGCTAACACAGAACACCAAAACTATGTTTATTTAACTAAGTGTGACCTAAACAAAAACTAAGGATACATAAAATCACGCCACCGTACTTAGGGGGTAGGCAGTAGACAGGGACCTGATTTTAGTTAGTGTTTTTAACCGATTTTGATGGGACTTTTTTTATTCAACCGAGTGTTACAGAGACACAACTTCAAACAAATTAAATTTGACCAGCGAGTGTGTCCTACTTATATTAAACAATATTTACTTTTAATGACGTGAAATCCAAAAAGTAATAAACATTTCGAAGAAACAATGACATCATCTTTCGAAAATTGCATATAAAATAACCGTGACACAAAACTGGGAAATTTCTCGTTTCTCATCACTACAAAACCAGCACGAGGTATTAAAAAAACCTTTTTATATAAAAAAAAAGATTAATGACACCTTCGTGAGGATACTTAATAAAAACTGGTGTGAAAATTCGAGTTGATAGTATTTTTGATGATATGTTTAATGAGGTAAATATTTCGCCAAGAATTCACTGACATGACGTATCATTCATTTTTTTATTCGTACATACATCGTCTGCCTCTGTGGTCTAGTGGTGAAAGCATAAGCATAGGCTGGGTTCGATTCTCGGCGGGGACAATAACTTTGTGTTGTTTCTTGTTTGTTTAAGATATTGCAGGCTGATCACCTGACTATCCGAAAAGGAAGAAACGATTCTGATCTCTCTCTGGTCGTGTCAGTCAGTCATTGAAGGAATTGAAGGAATATAGAGTGCACTTGTGTGTTGCCCAAACTTTTGCATGGGCACTAGAACCGCTAAAACCTAAAGATGGTTGATCTCAAGGAGATCGGCCGCCGTCACCGAAAATGCCGAGCCTACCCCCTAAGGTATAAATGCTGTACCCAAGTATGTAAAAGATACCACCACATTACTGCCTACCTGTATCCCACACGACCGCACATCACTAAAACGTTTCTCCTAAACCCTATTGCTACGTAATAAAGCTCACTTTTCTGCCAACCAGATGATGCGTCCTTATCTGCCAGTCGCCAGAGAAGTGTAAAAGTCTCTTTAATCTGGTAACGACTGGTTCTAATTGTGAACGTTGTGAACGCATATCAAGTTCCAATTAGACGGTCGGTAATGACATAGTGTTGTCCAAACAGGTATTATGACGTGAGAATATGGACCTATTATGGACTTAGTATAAAGGTAGACAAAATTGACTGTTTGGAATTTATTGATTCTGGGAGGTAATATTTAAGGTAAAGTAAAGTGAAATATAACCTCACAATTAAATCAGTAACAATATATTGTGTATCTCAAATATCAGACAGATGAGTGAGAAAAAGAGGGGCTGAGTATTTGAAAATACAAAAGCTAAAAGGGCACATTTCTATAGGGTGTACCTAAGGGACAGCTTCCAGTCAACAAAACTGAACAACTTTTACAAGGAACTTATTTCAGGACATGAAAGAATACTTGGCTTTCCTATACCAATTGTCTGATCGAAGCGGTCATTTTCTATATGGTCAAAAATAAAATCGAAATAATTCCCTGGTGGAAGTTGCTCAGTTTCCTTGGCTGAACAACCTCTATCTGTTTGCGGGATACTATTAATAGTAACTCCTGTCTTAACCTACTCTAGAACATCAAAACATGAATGCGTCGCGCAATACTCCCGAACGGGACAGCTAGACAGACAAATCCCCACGTAAGACAAGGACAGAAGACGCTCCTTCATATTATAAGGATGTGTGACGTCATAGGTATACTTGAACTCTGTGAAGGCCGGAGGGAATGGAATAACTTGGGAATAACTAGTTCGTGATGGGTTTGATTCAATTTGGCTTTTAGTGCTTGGAGTTAGAAGCTGTTTTGATTTGATTGCAAGTAGCAAGGTGAATGCAGAAAAAAACGGATCAGATTGATAGAAAAGAGAGCCCGCCGATGTATTGGATAGGGCCGGTGTTCCCTTACACCCCGTATTATATAAAATTATACTGTGTAAAAAAACCTGTCGTAAGTTGTTCAGTTTCGTTGACTGAGCAACCCCTATCAGTTTGCGGAAAGCTCTACCTTACACCCTGTATATAAATACATACCTACCTAACTGTGAAGTTTAGTAGTCTGAGCTTTTAACACTCTACTTATCAGGAGGTTGTAGGTTTGAATCCTACATGACAGGATACACAAAGTTACTTTATCATTTAGTAAGTGAGATAGTTTCCAGTTTGTTTTAATTTCCTAGTTTCGGAGAGCACGTCAAGCGATCTATGGTCACAAAATATGTTATCTTTTAAACTAACCCTAGAATGCATCGGATCTTTCGTCGACCCTACATTTATCATTTATCATAACAATAAACTTATTACATTCCTATACAATAAATCTTTTACAACGATCCCCTTGTAAGGTCCTAGCGAATCGGGTGAAGAACCGAAGAACCGAAAATACCTGACACCTCAGAACAGGACGGATACTCATGCACCGACACTTGTACATAGGGTTGCCAGATGAAGAAAAAAGAAACAAAGGGAAGGAATAAGTCTTGATGGTGATCTGAAAAAAATATTTTTATGAGACTAAGAATTCTTGAACACTAGAAACGTAAAACATAGGCATAACAGTGGGCTCAACTGGAAAGATTCACACCGTTTGTTAACTCTATATTAATACAGCATTAAAAAAAAAAAACAATGTCAATTAGGTAGGTAACCCATAGAAATTGAAAACCCATGTCAAAAATTCAAATTCATAACTTATAGGTATTAAAATTGAATTAAATTAATGTGTGCTAGGTGTTAGTATAATTTTAACATATTTTTGAGTCAACATGAAAACCATTTCTAATAAAAAAAAACTTGTAAACAATTAAATCAATGAAGCACTTAGAATAATGTACATTCCGGTAATTGGACCTTCCGTGCCTGAGGGGGAGTCAAGCTAGTATGAGTAGTAATGCATAATTTTCGGTTCAAGATAGAAACTGCACACATGTTGAATTTAAAAAGATTGTTAAATTTCCCCCCAAAATTCTTCCACGAACCCGGACATGAAAACCCTGACCCCGCAACCCTACTTACATCGTATTATACTTTTTTATTCTTTTCCGTTACCGGCCAGGTCGTGGCGAGCTGATCAGATTAGAGCTGGTAACCGGTTCTCGAAAACATTCCGAGAAAAAATAAAAAAACTACTCTAATAACAACAAATAACGAGCCTTCGGACCGGACTAGTGATGGGGCAGCACGTGAGAAATGTCGATAAAAGGTTGGCTTTTTTTTTGTGAGGAATTAGTGTGAATTAGCGGTGGGTTGTGGGAAGCGTGTTTCATTCATAAAATAAATAAGAAGGTTAAAAGGTTTTGTTTAGAAATTAGTTAGTTTAAACAGAGAACAAGTTAAATTAGGATGTAAATAGTTTAAATTACTCAGCTTTTTTTTATGTGATGTAACAGATATAATTTGTCTATTTGGTTCTTCTAATTACATGGCACATGTCTACAATAGACGTATTGACTTAAATGAAGCATTATATTAATGAAACTAACATTAGGTACTTACCATAATGATAAAACGTAAATTTTATGAACGACATTATTGTATTTTATAATAGGTACGTTTTGATTAGTAGCATAATACCAGTCCCATCAGTACAGTGTTGCCACAATGTTACAAATGTAACATTTTACGTTATTTTTGACCCTTTCATGTCGAGACTCTATAGTCCCGAGATGATGGTAAAACACATAATATAATAATAATAATAAAACGGAGTCCAAAAGGGAGATAAACAAATGTACACAAAAAATAAATTTCTTTTTACCACCAGTACAGTTACAAATTAAGTTTTTGTGGTCGAAATGTTACTTTTTGAGCCAACTTATGTTATTTTTGGCAAAGGGCTGTGGCAACACTGCATCAATAATACCTACACTAAGTAAATCGAACAAAACTCAGCCCATCACTAGAAAGAGGCGGGGCGAGATGAAATTATACGAAAATATTGTAACGATAGTGACAGATGATTATAAGCTGGCGATAAAACACACATAATTCTCACGTAATGTGAGCTGGACGAGGCATCGCGTCCATCCCACATCGTTTGATAATAGAGGTGGTATTTATGGAACAATTGTGTTAGTAATAGGTTCAGATCCAGTACCTGCAATATGAATATGGGGAATATTGTGAAACATAACTTTACAAATTTTGATATTTAACTGTCCCAATGCTGAAGAAAGATTAACACTTGACTAACTTAAATTTTAAAGCTTCAAGAAGTCATATTGGTACGTTTTGCTTTTGTTGCATATTCCGCTACAGACATTTCAGAAAATCGCCTAAAGAATTTTATCTTACAAAATATCCAAAGACCTAAGATAGAAAGTATTAGTTTTTAAAACCAATGAAATACCTATACAACGTGTAACAGAAAGGGTATATGCATCGAGAAATGTGTGAATTTACCCATGAAACTGAACAACTTTCCCTAAGGAACATAGGTCGAAATAAGAAAAAAAAATTTGACTTCCCATACTACAAATACGCTATCAGCTGGTGCATTTAGTATGAAAGGTCACGATTTTTTTTGCGTTTTTCGACCTATGTTTCTTAGGGAAAGTTGTTCAGTTTCATGGGTAGATTCACACATTTCTCGATGCATATACCCTTTCTGTTACACCGTGTATAGACTTTAAGTAACAAGTATTTTTCAAGATTACAGTGAAATAATAATTTGACAACCCTACCTTGATAATACCCGCTCAAGAGGCGAAGAAATCAATTTCACATCACTAGAGGACGATTCATGATCGAAGTGCGATGCAATGATCGATTTTCGAAGAAATCGTACGAGTTTATGCTCGTAAATGTGGGAATCGATTCCGACACTTGTAGGTAATGCAATTATGGAAAGGTATTTGTGAATGTAGGTATTTTCGTTTTCCATACAAAGTTTAAACGCAAACGTAGATACTTATTTGTATATGAAATGCCAAAATATTATATAGAATAGAACGTTTAGAAGTCCAGAACTGTCGGTAAATACCTAAGTATCGCTTAACTTTTTTTTCCTTTCTAATATTAAGATTACACTGCTCTTAAGTGGTTGTTGGTTGTCATTTAAATATGACAGGAACTCTTTGACCCAGGATACATGTATTTCTGGTTAGAAGAGCTCAAACTACAAACTCACCTAGACGCTAATAAAATCTATATATTTTTTTTAAATAATTAAAAAAAAAACTTACCAAAAACAGGACTAAGATCCGACTTCACCGATAGTTTACCGGAATAAGGCTCGCCGGATTTCTCCTGAAACAAGAAACACAGTAAATTATGTAAAATGTTTACTTGTAGCATTTCATAAAGTAGAAACATACACAGAAACTTATTGTACGTATTAAAATTCATAATATTACAAGCAAACAAATATAGACACCGATAAAATTTGTCTCAATCACTGAATCATAGTTTACCCTAGTTCAGTGTTTCTTAAACTATTTTGGCCAAAGACCCCTAAATAGGGCTTAATAGTCCTCCCACCAATTTTGGCGGCCAATCTCCGCAGGACTAGTTTTTAGTGCCCAAGTGTTTGCGCAATACACAAGTGCACTCTATATTCCTTCAATCTCTTATTCTGATGGGACAGACTGACTGACACGACCAGAGAGAAATCAGGCACAGAACTGTCTATTTACATGCCCATCCGACAGCATGGATCATCTTGCTTTTCGGACAATCAGGTGATCAGCCTGCAATGTCCTAACCAAACTAGAAACAACAACACAAAGGCATTGTCCCCCGCCGGGAATCGAACCCGGGACCTCCGGGTCGTGAGCCCATGGCTCAGACCGCTAGACCACAGAGGCAGTTAAAAATAGGGCTTAGTTAATGTTAAATATCGACAAATTTCTGACCCAACCACAAAACAAACTTAAACAAATTGATTCCACCACAGTTTACCCCAATCAAATAAAAAACTATCAGTGTCCACTAAAAGATACTTCCTATCTTTAATTCGAGCAGCGTACATCCTCCCTAGCCAATAGAGCGAGGAAATCTCAACACCTAGTTACATTGATGGGGACTATTCTTGAAACCAAAGATAATGAAAAAAAAACTTTGAAAGTAGGTATAAAAAAAATGAGATTATGGAAAATTATTGAATGATCCACTTAGCTCCAGATTTCAGATAATCTGTTCTTAATTGTACTGTGTGTACAAAAATAGCAGACCAAACGTCACGATATAAACAACATTATGTTATATGAAACTGAACATCTTTCCCAAAGGATCTATAGGTCGAAACATGAAAAAAATTACCCTCTCACAGGGCTGGTTCATGCACAGTAGGCATGAAAATAAAAAAACTAGAAAATCTTCTCATATTCTTTTATATTTTAAACGCATTCTCTACACTAAACTGTATCACCCAAATGACCAATTAATGACGCTATTAACCATTCTTACCCCATTTGCACTACAATAGAGCAGCATGTCCAGAATAGGTCCCCTAATAGTCTCGTAAGAGGGCCTATTCTGGTCGGGGCGTAATTGGATAAGTCCGAATCAGTTTACCCCACTCATAGTGTTTACCCGAATTGATTTCCCCCGATTTTCGGGTAATTTTTTACGTCATGTTACCAAAGGTGTGTGGATTGTGTTACGTCATTTATCATGTTAGGGGAAAAGGTCCTTGAAATACTTTTGGAGGTATTACTTCAGTAAAAATTTCATTTATTGTGTAGGTAGTTGATATATTTGTATCGACCTTGGCGTCCTTTTTCTGGACAGACCTACATTTTTAATGGTTACTGTGTAAAAACCAGTACCCCCGTTCAATTCCCTTGATTAGGTAGCCGACCCCGTGAAATACGGGGTAACGCTAGGGAGATGATGATATTTTTTTACTTAGTTTTACTTCAAATTCGGCACAATTTGCCACAAGAAACTCTGTCGTTTTTATTTTAAAATAACTGGCGGTTGAATAAAATATCTAGCCCATATTTTAATATCAATATAGGTACAAACAAACTCAAACAACCTATTAAAATACTTCATAGCGCGATTTGAAAAATTTTTCCGCGGCTACGTTCACCCTATTACTACGAGGCGTGCGCAAGCGCATGTGGGAAACGCATCGCGCGCGCAGAGCCGCAGACAGCAACGTGGTAATAATGGTGGCGCGGCGCCTGCGCAGCGAAGCGTGCTAGGGCTGTGAATTGTAGATTATTGAGTTGTGTAGCTGTCTGCAGACTACATTTTAACGCGCGAAATTCATATATCGTGTAGGTACAATAATTTCAATGAAAATGCTGCACTGGGAGCTATATAATCCAGCCCGAGAGGGATCCATAAAAATATCAAATGTTCCACATGCTTCTCTTAAAGGTTAAGTATATTGTAAAAGCCAGAAGAACCCGAGGGTGGTCTGACAACCCGTCAATACAGCAATACACATTCTTGTCTGAATTTTTGCTCTGCCTCTATAAACCTACGGAAAAGAAGAAATAACAAAAAACATGTTAACCCTTAATTTAATCACTTTCCTTTTGTGATAAAAAGCTCATACTCACACAAGCTTTTCAAATCCATTATTATGTAAAACGCACACCAGTGTGTATTTTCCATAAATTTTATATCTGTTTTTCTAATTATAATAAAATTATAACACAGCCCGGATTAATTATTGGTCGTAAAATGCAAATCAGTCGTAAAGCGTCGATAAGTAGTCGTATAAAAATAACTAGTTTTGCACTAAAGATTACGACTTTTTTATACAACATTTATCTTATCGAATGAATCACGTTAAGATACATTCTTAAATAAAATCACACCTGAATTCTTTACGCAGTAGGTAGAGCATCGAAATCCTTATAAAAGCCAGATTCTGTCCACTTTTGAAGGATATCGGATAAGAATGTTTTTTGCTGCAATAAACCAATAAACCGAGAACTTTTACTTCTTTTTACAGTAATCAGAGGTTTTTGTATTTCTATAAAACACTTAAAGTCTTTCATGCAAGTTTAGGTGACCAATCTAGTATTTCACAAAAGTACAATTCATCAAACTTAAATTTTTCAAAACTATTTAATGAGATTCGTTTCTAGCGTGTGACAGCCCTAGCCAACTGGTCAATGGGACCCTCAGGCAACAATTACAGCAGCCTTCGAGGAAGCCTGATTCATAACAATTTGCCTTGTTGTCACAACGGCGGGCAGTTAACCTGTTAAGCAGGTGATGAGGACTCTTGATGGGTGACCGTTTCCATTCAATTATAAAGGATTTGGTTTTAATAGATTTAATAATGTGCACAGTAGTTAGGTTCTGACTGAGAAAAAGAACTTAAGCTGGCTTTTTATGTTTTTTTTAAAGACTACATTTTCGATTCCCACTATCATGAGGTTGGTGTGGGATGGAATCTACCTTCTGGGGGTAAATTCTGGGTAACGACATCACGGGCTGACCTGCTTTTTCATTTTTCATTTCATTATTATTCCGTGGATAAGTTCAGCTGAACGATTCTACATAACAATCGATTGTAGTTAAAATAAAACTATTTGTCGTAGATTTTTTTTTTTTTACATTTGAGACTTCGACAGTTTCAACTGAATTGAATCTATTTCGATACAGACACAAAAGCGTATCGATCAGATAGATTTAGTTTAAATTGCACATTGTTACTAAAATCACAATACCATCTAACTGTTCTACGAAAATTTAAGCTTTCAAAACTCAACAATGCCAAAGAGTAGATGACGCCCAGAAGCGACAATACGAACTGGTTTTGTACCTACCTACGCTGTAACGTCTGATAGCTCATCGCTACAAGTCGTCTGACATGTCATGTCACCGGCGGCGCGCCTGTCAAAACATTGTTATCGATGCGCGTGCGCATGGCTCAGGGATAATTAGTATTTTAAAACAACTAAGGTAAAGATTTATCATTTATTTATAGCATGGTATGATGGACTCTCAAATAACGGTTCTTTCACTATTAACGTTCCAATTTATTCAGAACTAACGCAGGCTACTTTTACACTGAGGGAAAATACGTTATTCTGATGGAAAAATGAAAAAGCAGGTCAGCCCGTGATGTCGTTACCCAGAATTTACCCCCAGAAGGTAGATTCCATCCCACACCAACCTCATGATAGTGGGAATCGAAAATGTAGTCTTTAAAAAAAACATAAAAAGCCAGCTTAAGTTCTTTTTCTCAGTCAGAACCTAACTACTGTGCACATTATTAAATCTATTAAAACCAAATCCTTTATAATTGAATGGAAACGGTCACCCATCAAGAGTCCTCATCACCTGCTTAACAGGTTAACTGCCCGCCGTTGTGACAACAAGGCAAATTGTTATGAATCAGGCTTCCTCGAAGGCTGCTGTAATTGTTGCCTGAGGGTCCCATTGACCAGTTGGCTAGGGCTGTCACACGCTAGAAACGAATCTCATTAAATAGTTTTGAAAAATTTAAGTTTGATGAATTGTACTTTTGTGAAATACTAGATTGGTCACCTAAACTTGCATGAAAGACTTTAAGTGTTTTATAGAAATACAAAAACCTCTGATTACTGTAAAAAGAAGTAAAAGTTCTCGGTTTATTGGTTTATTGCAGCAAAAAACATTCTTATCCGATATCCTTCAAAAGTGGACAGAATCTGGCTTTTATAAGGATTTCGATGCTCTACCTACTGCGTAAAGAATTCAGGTGTGATTTTATTTAAGAATGTATCTTAACGTGATTCATTCGATAAGATAAATGTTGTATAAAAAAGTCGTAATCTTTAGTGCAAAACTAGTTATTTTTATACGACTACTTATCGACGCTTTACGACTGATTTGCATTTTACGACCAATAATTAATCCGGGCTGTGTTATAATTTTATTATAATTAGAAAAACAGATATAAAATTTATGGAAAATACACACTGGTGTGCGTTTTACATAATAATGGATTTGAAAAGCTTGTGTGAGTATGAGCTTTTTATCACAAAAGGAAAGTGATTAAATTAAGGGTTAACATGTTTTTTGTTATTTCTTCTTTTCCGTAGGTTTATAGAGGCGTGCGCAAGCGCATGTGGGAAACGCATCGCGCGCGCAGAGCCGCAGACAGCAACGTGGTAATAATGGTGGCGCGGCGCCTGCGCAGCGAAGCGTGCTAGGGCTGTGAATTGTAGATTATTGAGTTGTGTAGCTGTCTGCAGACTACATTTTAACGCGCGAAATTCATATATCGTGTAGGTACAATAATTTCAATGAAAATGCTGCACTGGGAGCTATATAATCCAGCCCGAGAGGGATCCATAAAAATATCAAATGTTCCACATGCTTCTCTTAAAGGTTAAGTATATTGTAAAAGCCAGAAGAACCCGAGGGTGGTCTGACAACCCGTCAATACAGCAATACACATTCTTGTCTGAATTTTTGCTCTGCCTCTATAAACCTACGGAAAAGAAGAAATAACAAAAAACATGTTAACCCTTAATTTAATCACTTTCCTTTTGTGATAAAAAGCTCATACTCACACAAGCTTTTCAAATCCATTATTATGTAAAACGCACACCAGTGTGTATTTTCCATAAATTTTATATCTGTTTTTCTAATTATAATAAAATTATAACACAGCCCGGATTAATTATTGGTCGTAAAATGCAAATCAGTCGTAAAGCGTCGATAAGTAGTCGTATAAAAATAACTAGTTTTGCACTAAAGATTACGACTTTTTTATACAACATTTATCTTATCGAATGAATCACGTTAAGATACATTCTTAAATAAAATCACACCTGAATTCTTTACGCAGTAGGTAGAGCATCGAAATCCTTATAAAAGCCAGATTCTGTCCACTTTTGAAGGATATCGGATAAGAATGTTTTTTGCTGCAATAAACCAATAAACCGAGAACTTTTACTTCTTTTTACAGTAATCAGAGGTTTTTGTATTTCTATAAAACACTTAAAGTCTTTCATGCAAGTTTAGGTGACCAATCTAGTATTTCACAAAAGTACAATTCATCAAACTTAAATTTTTCAAAACTATTTAATGAGATTCGTTTCTAGCGTGTGACAGCCCTAGCCAACTGGTCAATGGGACCCTCAGGCAACAATTACAGCAGCCTTCGAGGAAGCCTGATTCATAACAATTTGCCTTGTTGTCACAACGGCGGGCAGTTAACCTGTTAAGCAGGTGATGAGGACTCTTGATGGGTGACCGTTTCCATTCAATTATAAAGGATTTGGTTTTAATAGATTTAATAATGTGCACAGTAGTTAGGTTCTGACTGAGAAAAAGAACTTAAGCTGGCTTTTTATGTTTTTTTTAAAGACTACATTTTCGATTCCCACTATCATGAGGTTGGTGTGGGATGGAATCTACCTTCTGGGGGTAAATTCTGGGTAACGACATCACGGGCTGACCTGCTTTTTCATTTTTCCATCAGAATAACGTATTTTCCCTCAGTGTAAAAGTAGCCTGCGTTAGTTCTGAATAAATTGGAACGTTAATAGTGAAAGAACCGTTATTTGAGAGTCCATCATACCATGCTATAAATAAATGATAAATCTTTACCTTAGTTGTTTTAAAATACTAATTATCCCTGAGCCATGCGCACGCGCATCGATAACAATGTTTTGACAGGCGCGCCGCCGGTGACATGACATGTCAGACGACTTGTAGCGATGAGCTATCAGACGTTACAGCGTAGGTAGGTACAAAACCAGTTCGTATTGTCGCTTCTGGGCGTCATCTACTCTTTGGCATTGTTGAGTTTTGAAAGCTTAAATTTTCGTAGAACAGTTAGATGGTATTGTGATTTTAGTAACAATGTGCAATTTAAACTAAATCTATCTGATCGATACGCTTTTGT
Organism: Scrobipalpa atriplicella; assembly: GCA_029255725.1. Classification (NCBI taxonomy): domain Eukaryota; kingdom Metazoa; phylum Arthropoda; class Insecta; order Lepidoptera; family Gelechiidae; genus Scrobipalpa; species Scrobipalpa atriplicella. Next base: position 93,832 of record JARACY010000430.1, read on the forward strand.
GTCTGTATCGAAATAGATTCAATTCAGTTGAAACTGTCGAAGTCTCAAATGTAAAAAAAAAAAATCTACGACAAATAGTTTTATTTTAACTACAATCGATTGTTATGTAGAATCGTTCAGCTGAACTTATCCACGGAATAATAATGAAATGAAAAATGAAAAAGCAGGTCAGCCCGTGATGTCGTTACCCAGAATTTACCCCCAGAAGGTAGATTCCATCCCACACCAACCTCATGATAGTGGGAATCGAAAATGTAGTCTTTAAAAAAAACATAAAAAGCCAGCTTAAGTTCTTTTTCTCAGTCAGAACCTAACTACTGTGCACATTATTAAATCTATTAAAAACCAAATCCTTTATAATTGAATGGAAACGGTCACCCATCAAGAGTCCTCATCACCTGCTTAACAGGTTAACTGCCCGCCGTTGTGACAACAAGGCAAATTGTTATGAATCAGGCTTCCTCGAAGGCTGCTGTAATTGTTGCCTGAGGGTCCCATTGACCAGTTGGCTAGGGCTGTCACACGCTAGAAACGAATCTCATTAAATAGTTTTGAAAAATTTAAGTTTGATGAATTGTACTTTTGTGAAATACTAGATTGGTCACCTAAACTTGCATGAAAGACTTTAAGTGTTTTATAGAAATACAAAAACCTCTGATTACTGTAAAAAGAAGTAAAAGTTCTCGGTTTATTGGTTTATTGCAGCAAAAAACATTCTTATCCGATATCCTTCAAAAGTGGACAGAATCTGGCTTTTATAAGGATTTCGATGCTCTACCTACTGCGTAAAGAATTCAGGTGTGATTTTATTTAAGAATGTATCTTAACGTGATTCATTCGATAAGATAAATGTTGTATAAAAAAGTCGTAATCTTTAGTGCAAAACTAGTTATTTTTATACGACTACTTATCGACGCTTTACGACTGATTTGCATTTTACGACCAATAATTAATCCGGGCTGTGTTATAATTTTATTATAATTAGAAAAACAGATATAAAATTTATGGAAAATACACACTGGTGTGCGTTTTACATAATAATGGATTTGAAAAGCTTGTGTGAGTATGAGCTTTTTATCACAAAAGGAAAGTGATTAAATTAAGGGTTAACATGTTTTTTGTTATTTCTTCTTTTCCGTAGGTTTATAGAGGCAGAGCAAAAATTCAGACAAGAATGTGTATTGCTGTATTGACGGGTTGTCAGACCACCCTCGGGTTCTTCTGGCTTTTACAATATACTTAACCTTTAAGAGAAGCATGTGGAACATTTGATATTTTTATGGATCCCTCTCGGGCTGGATTATATAGCTCCCAGTGCAGCATTTTCATTGAAATTATTGTACCTACACGATATATGAATTTCGCGCGTTAAAATGTAGTCTGCAGACAGCTA
>JARACY010000431.1:0-95221 GCA_029255725.1 Scrobipalpa atriplicella
ATGACACTAGAGGTTGTAGTGCAAAATGTTGTATGGGAACCATTTGACAAATAAAATATAAGGAATGTTTATACAGGGTGTAAAAAAAAGTACTGCGTTCCTTTAAACCACTTGTTCTACTGATGATACCAAACAACTTTCCCAAAGCAAAAAAAAAATAACCTCGAAAAAAAAATTCATACAAAAATACTCCCCAGTTTTGTATAAACAAGGCAATTATTTTTTTCGACCTAAATTTTTTTTATTTTGGGAAAGTTGTTTGGTATCATCAGTAGAACATGTGGTTTAAAGGAACGCAGTACTTTTTTTTACACCCTGTATAAAGGAACTTTGATTATGCAGATAAATAAAACCCGTTTTTCTTTGTTACAGTTTCGTTACTAGAGTGCTGTAGCAACTGAATGGCTAAAATATGATGTAATGATCTCCCAGTTTTGATGAATGTTTTGTTTGTAGAATTAGGTTTATTGAAATACAATGAGGGCGATTCGGAGTAGCAAATTACATCACTTAACTAATATAAGTCCATACCTGTCATTTTCTATCACGAAAGAACAGAAAGGGACGATAATGATTTTAGTTTTTTTTATAGCCCGATGGTGTAGTGGATAGGGCTGCTGCCTCCTGAGCGGGAGGTCGTGGTTCGAATCCCACCACGTACCAATGTATTTTTCGGTTTTCGAATTTCATATGTACGTTTATTCGGCGCTTTTTCCGTGCTACGAAAGGCACGTTAAGCCGTTGGTCCCGGTTGCCATGTCAACCATGTGTCAACGTTAAGCCATGTCAGAGGCCAGTGCAAAGCATTGGCGGCTTGAAAACTCTGACCTAATCTAGGATTGGGTATGGTTTTTCTTCTGGGTTGCTGAGGTCAGTTGGCAGTCGCTCTGTGTAAAAACCAGTACCCTTGTTCAATCACCTAGATTAGGTAGCCGACCCCGTGAGATACGGGATAAGGCTAGGGAGATGAGGATGATTTGTTAAGTCGTGTTTTTACCGAATTGCCCTCATTGTCGAAACCCGAAACCAGTTTTCGCAAAAAGAGCTTACGAATTAAAAACTGTTGATTCGTATTAAAGCTTGGAAGTAAGTATGTAAAAAACATGTCAGTGGAAAAAATCATAATGAATAACAAAAAGCCAAAAAACCTTAGATTTAAGATTATTGTTAAATGTAAATAAAGGTGTGTAAAATAAAGACATGTTACCTCGTTATCTCTGATTTATTTATTTAAATAATATTAACAGCCAACCGTAACTACTAACACTCTGTTTCCATTCACTCGTTTACATTGTCAACAATAATAGAAATTGTATTGGTTTCCGGGGACAATGACTTTGTGTTGTTGTTTCTAGTTTGGTTAGGACATTGCAGGCTAATAACCTGATTGTCCGAAAAGTAAGATGATCCATGCTGTCGGATGGGCATGTAAATAGTCGGTCCTGCGCCTGATTTCTCTCTAGTAGTGTCAGTCAATCTGTCCCATCAGATTAAGAGATTGAAGGAATAGAGAGTGCACTTGTGTGTTTCGCAAACACATGGGCACTAAAAACCAGTCCTGCGCACGCGCAGTATCAGTTGGGAGGACTATTACAATTTATATCAAAATATATTTTTTTAGTTAGTCATACTCATACATAATACAGCGTACAGGCATAGATAAATAATAGGGGGTTGTCCAGGCAACCAATACAATTCCATGAAACACATACGAACCTAATAAATCTTTGCGGATTCTTATGATAGTTCCGTTCCGCCAGGCAGTTTAGTAATATTCCGTTATTAGGGTTCCGTAGTCGACCCTTTTTAAATGATAGTATCTTAAATTTTACTATAAATCAATATAACATTAATTTCTAATCTAATTTCTTTTATTAGAAGAAATATGCTTCTGTTGAAAAAAGTAAAAAGTCTGAACTGACTTCAAAATATTTGTGGTTCTCTTTAAAAAAATCCAAAAGAACTGTCATTTCAATATTTATTGGCCAAAAAAGCACTCAAAACGTTTTTTTTTTTTTTTCGTTTGCTCTTCGTTTTAGTCCCTATAACTTTCTTTTGCCTATGTAGTGACAAGCACAAGGCTTTACTTTGTACAAATGTCCAGTTTCTACCAAACAGAAACCGCTGGAATATATTTTGAAATTAATAGCTTGGTTTTCTTTTTCTATATAAATTCAGTAAAATATTACAAATAAAATACATATGTCGTTCGGTTTTGCACAAGTTACCTCTACAGGGTGTTAATTTAATTGCGTGCCATAGCTTAGGGGGTGTTTCAGTAACGTAAAAGGAGCCCATGAAAAATATTTAAAAAAGTCCAACTCAATAAATAAAAAGTTAATAGTCAGTATTTATTATGATTCCCAAAGCTGCATGTAGCTCTCCGGCTATAACAGAGCCCGCGCGAGTCTCTCTCATTGGTCGATAGCGACTCGCGGCGCGCGCGGGATTGATTATAGCTGGACGGCCAACCGCAACTCAGGGAATCATTATGAATACCTACCGATTATTGTTTTTTTATTTTTTTATTTGGATTTTTTAAATATTTTTTATGGGCTCCTTTTACGTTAATGAAACACCCCCTAAGCTATGGCACGCAATTAAATTAACACCCTGTATAGGGTGTCTTTTTAGTAGTGACCGATAATTAAAACTGGTTTAAAATTAAAAACAACTATCACTAAGTAATATACGGATTGAAACATACAAAAAGTATATCATAGTAAATCAATCAACTGATTAAGAAGTGAAATTATTTATTATTTTTATACTTCTACTATTTTTATATTTCGACTATTATTTCGCAAAGATTTTTGTTATCATCATTAGCACATACCTACCTAATGTTCAGTATCAATTACCAGTAAAAAGACACCCTATTTGGCCTGGCCTCGATTCACGCCGTCCAGTTACTAATTCTAATTCTTAATAGCGCTGTCACTTTCTTATATTTGACATAAGAACAGGATAGCAAATAAACACATGACTGACATTCCTAATCTGACATTAAATTGCTATTTAACGTAAAATAAGGAACATGCTCTATGCTCGGTTCTTATTTAAAGCAGCTTATGTCAAATGATTATGATTATAATTGGAACGTCAAACACATGTTTTTATTTGCTATCCTGTTCTTATGTCAAAGTAAAGAAAGTGACAGCGCTATCTTAAAATTAGTTAAGAATGGGGTGGCCAGAATCGAGGGCATTATCACATCAAGAATAGTAAGTAGGGTAAAACGTTCTATTATTGACCACCTCCAGTTATTGTCCGTTTCTAAAAACTGGTTACTATTTTCAAAATAACCCTTCCTTGACCGTCAGGTAACAAGAGTTCCATGTATAAAACAAATAGCGTACTTTAAGTGGCCAATAACTGGTGGTGGCCTGCAATAGGGCGTTTTAAAACAAATTTAGAAATAAGCGAAAAAGTTGACAGCCTCATAGATTTTAAAGTTTCATGGGCATATTTACGATTCCAACTGTTTTTACAAACATACATAAAATCACGCCTTTATCCCTAATGGGGTACGCAGAGTGTCAACGATCTAAACAAAGATCGTCCGCGTAAATTTTCAGGGCCCATCGCCTAAATTAGGTACAATACATTGAAACCCTCGAATCCCTTAGCTGGTTTTTACAGCATGCCCAGGAGGAGATGCAGCTGGCACGTTCTATGTTTTGTCTATCGCTCCTGGTCCAGCATGGAAGCAGTATTTAAAGAATAGGCTTGTTTCCTGGGTGGGTGGTTGAAGTTGCAGACTTTTATGAAATGTCAAAAACACTTATTTGTATGTAAATCGCGAGGTATGACGTCACTCCTCGTTGACTCCTCTTGGACTCCTCGTAAATACTTGACTGCTCAAATCAACAACTTCTATATTTTTAACTCGATTATTAAATCTAAATGAGCATTTTTTTGAAAATGATGAATGAGACACACAATATTTTAGCGATCAGTTTTAAGTATAAACGTTTTGAATTTTTTTTAGCCACACAGGAAACAAGCCTATTTCAAATTACATACCACACGCTTATTTCTAAATTTTCTACCAAATAATACACAAATTTGTACAATAAAGTCTACACACCTAGTTTATTTACGAGGAAGGTTCAGCTATGAGTGTTTTTAGTCGTTTCTCTATGTACTGAACCCGCGCCGCTAGTTTGTCCTTAGGGTTCCACTCTGTGTACGGGATTTGAAGTACTTTGTAACCCTGTTGACAAAATAATAGACATTATAATAGTACATTACTTTAGAGGCCGAAAATAAAGCAATGTATGGTCGAGTTAATTTGGAATCCAATGTAAACGAGACCATACATTGCTATCTTGGCTGAGATTGGTACAGTACTTTTCTCTCATTTGCAAGGAATGATACTATTCTAACCCGGCGACATAATTTTTTTTTTCTATTATTCATTTACACAGTTTCGTCGTGTGGTGCCGGGTTAGAATAGCATCACCCCATAACTTCCTGAGGTGTCGTAAAAGGCGACTAAAGGATAAATCCAGGGAATGGTCAGCAGCGTTCCCTGTGAATGGAAAACTTGTACTGCGCTCACCAACCCGCCTGCCAAGCGTGGTGAGTATGGCATATACCCCCAATGTTAGGGAGGCCCATGTCCAGCAGTGGACTGTTGTGGCTGATGATGACACAGTTTCAATGAAAGAATAAATAAATATGCACCTTTAATTGTAATAATCTGGTGTAGAGATGGTACACTCCTGTTGGTACTACAGACTTGCGCGTCATGTCGTGGTAGTCCAGACCCAGCACTGCTATCCTGAACACACTGCGGATCAAATAATAGCTACTACATTTATTTATTTATCGTATGTCATTATTTGCTGCGAGGTCCAGAGGACAGGTGCAGCAGCCGGTTGTTTTGCACTCTTAGGCTCGTATTTATAAAGCGATCTCAAGTTTGAGAGCAATATTAAGTATGGATTTGACACGTCGTTTTGTACTGAAATAACATTTCTGATACGAACTTAAACTCGCTGTCAGTCTCAAGTGCTGATCATAAATACGGGCCTTAGCACCGCCCGGGGTCACTTGTAGGGTTTTTAATGTAGTTCCTACGGACGTGGAGCAACATCGACCAGTAACGACCACTATTAGAAACAGTGATCGGGACCGACGGCTTAACGTGCCCTCCGAAGCACGGAATCCGTTTTCTTCCAGACAATCAGGTGGATTCAGCCAAACTGGGGAAAACTCACAAAGTGATAAATATACAAATATCAACTTTGTGTTCCCCCCCGGGAATCGAACCCGTGACCTCCGGATCATGAGCCCATGGCTCAGACCACTAGACCACGGAGGCAGTTACTACATACTGCTCCTGTACAAACAACCTTATGTGATGCCATATTAAAACTGTATTGGCAAAAAAGTGGCACATCTTTTTATTTCTACAAAAAAAATATGCGACCGAAAGAGGGAAAATATAACTTACTTCTTGTTATTGACAGCTTTTTCTAAGGGAACTGGATGGCATTTAGCGTCAACTGCGAACTCAGCATCTGAAATTACAAATATTCGTTGCATAAACGGGGTTAAAAACTGATAACTAAATGGCGCCACTGTTGAGTGTTCCTTTTTCCTGTGATTGGTCAGTAATCTGACTATATCAATATCAATGTCAGTTTTGTGTCTTCTCATTGGTCTCTTTTGGAACACTCAACAGTGGCGCCATCTGCAATTAGCTTTGCGTTTTTATCCCCACTCACCATACAAGAACCCCATGCCAGAGTTAACCTCTCTCTTCAAAAACGCGTCGGCCGACACCAGGCTTTTAAATGTATCCATGATAGCGTGCACATATAGCGCCTTCTCCTTAGTGTGAAGCACTGGCACGCCCACCGACACGTGCTCTCCGAGGCGCGGAGGGTTCGAGCCGGGCTTGCTGGTGAGAGCTACGTACGCGTCGATGGCCATCAGTTTGCGGCGAGAGGGGATTGGTATCTCTGTAAGGATAAATTTGTTTTTTAGTATGCATTGGCCACGATTCGGCGCAAACAAGATTTAACTATAATTAAACCCTACCTGTCATTATTCGTCTTGAGCAAACGAAAAATAGACTTTACATCATGGAGTTATTAATAAGTCCATGATTTAGACGGACTTATTATAATCCTGTCACTTCAAAAATCTATGGATAGGGATAGGTCAAGTTGTGATGTGAACGGGTGTCATCAATACAATACAATACAATAAAAATGACAGGCATGGTTTTATTTTAGTTGGATCTTGTTCACACCGAATTGTGGCCATTGGTTTGTTTTCTCATCTGATGGTTAGTGAAAATTTCTTAATTTTACCTCCAGCTGACAATAGTTTGTCAATGAACTCTGGTTGCAACGTGGAGGCGAGGTGGTGGGGCTGAGCCTTCCCCAGGATCAGTAGCGAGAACACCAGGTCCAGCCAGGTGGAGGACTTCGCCAGCTCTTCCTCTTTGAGTTCCAGCGCCACCTGCAGAATAAACACATGTTACTGCTCTCGCCAATCCGCTTGCCAAGCTATGCTCACGATGTGTGTTAATATTTTATTTTATTTATTATCAAACTAACAATATAAATGGGCCGTTAAACTTCGATCAATGTTGTGAAATCTCGCGCTCGTTATGTTCACGATATAAGTTCACACACCTTGATAAAAAACGTCAAAAAATCTCGCGCTCGCTACGCTCGCGATACGAGTTAAATGTTTTGGTCAGTAACATGAACTCTCGCCAGCTTGTTTCAGGTACTATGCCAGTTAATCTAAACCCTAGGTAAAAGACAAGAACTTTCAATGAGATGCCAACAAACCTTACCTTGTATAGCTCATCAGCAGTGGGCGGAGTATAGTGCAGCGTGGCGAGTGTGACGACGGCGGCGGCGAGGTGGTGCGGGGGCGCGTGCTTCACCGACCACTCGCACAGAGCCGCCACGCACGCCTCGTGCCGGTACCGCAGTAGGCCCAGCGAGATCATCATGGAGTTCACCACCGCTGGTCGGTCCTGGTTCGATGGCAGGCATTCTATCACGTCGCTGAAAACGGTGAATTGGTTTTTAAGGAAGAAGTATCTTTAAAATCTTATTTTAAAATTATTTAATTATTGACTTTGAAGCAGAAACATGTGTGACTTGTTTCTTTCGTATTTTTCGATCAATAATATGAAATGTTGTGTTTGCTTCGCTCCCAATTTAAGTTCGCATTTCTCGTTTAATAATATGTTATCTCGTTCAATAATATGAAACGTCATGCTCGCTTTATTCGCAATGTAAGTTCGTATTTCTTGATCAATAGTATGAAATCTCGTGCGTGCTTCGCTCCCAAATATAAATTCGTGTTTCTAGATCGACAACATGAAATCTCGTGCTCACTTCGCTTGCAATATGAGTTCGTATTTCTCGATCAATAATATAAAATCTCGTTCGCTATATGTACTAACTTGCATATTCGATCCAGCAAGACAGGATCGGGGAAGTTTAACGACGCCATACAGAAGAGCAGGTCAGCTGATTTCTTGAGGTCAATGATCTCTGACTGCTTCACTATGTTGTGTGACAGCGCGCGGAGTAGCGGTGTGCTGCGCCGGCCTTTTTGGTGGAGGGCTTTCATTACCTAGGAAATTTTGGATGTATCTTTCAATTTTGTTTTCCATTCCGGTTAAGGAGAAGCTATAAAAAACAAAAAGCACCAGCTTCTTATCTTTCCGTACACCCGATAAATAATTCTACTAGTTTTGAGCTTATTTATTTATGTATTGTATGTATTGTATGGCATCATTTGCAGGACATGTGCAGCAGCCAGTTTTGTTGCACTCTTGGCACCACATGTAGGGTTTTTAAGGTAGTCCTCCTGAGCAACATCAACAAGTAACAACCACTATTAGTAACTGTGACCGGGACCGACCGGTTAACGTGCTCTCCGAAGCACAGAATTCAAACCAAATAAAGGGTATAAATAGCTCGACAAATAGTGGGAACCGACCTTGATCATCTGAGGTAAAGACAAGTTGGTAATCAATCTAGCAGCCTCATCATCTCCCGTAATACCAAGCACGGTGCTCAAATCCTCAGCCATGGTCAACGAGGACATGGCTTGAGCCGTCGGAGTCCTGGCCAGGATCCTGCACAACTTGAGGAACCGAGGGTCCTTCTCGAAGTCTCCGAGCTTGATTTTGTTGGTGCTCGACCATTCTGACAGGACTGAGACCATCTGAAAACATAATAACAATGAGGTTTATGTGTATTTTGAAAAAGTTTATGTTATACTTTTCTGCCTTATAGTGTGGGTTTCAAGTCAATCAACCTAATGAACCCTAGTGTCAGTGTTATGTTATTGAAACTCTCCCTTTAACATTTGTGCATTTAATTTAACCATGAAAGTGGTTCCACAATAGTCTTACTTCATGTTTTCTCGTATTTATATGATTAAGATTGTTTTAAAATAATATTTTCATTCTCTTTGCAAGACATATTATGTGCAATAACAAAATTGTATCCTAAATATTTGAAATTATTTTTATTATTTTAGTTTATTAAATTATTTTTAGTATTTTAGTCTATAAATATGCAAATGCTTCAAAACACCAGTATGGAAGCACTAAGTAAAATTCAGCTTAACAGATACATTTCACATGATAAATACCTTCAACGCATGTCTTCGAGACACAATGGGGTTCTCTGCAACCAACAGCAAGCTGTTCACATCAGAAGCTTTCTGGATCTGGCTGTCTAGCTGCTGCACTCGACTGACTTTAGCTGACTTTGGACTCGGTTTCCTGATCTCTTCTGACTCCGGAGCATTTAAAGAGGCAAATGCTGCGGCTACAAGACCTAGAAAATATATTTTATGACTTTGATTTTATGGTTGAAAATTTTGGTTTAAAACAGAATATGAATATTATTTTAAAAGTAATTTATTATATTACATTATGTACATTATAATTTATACAAAATTTAATACTTATTAATATTATGTGATCTATTTATTTATAGATCATACTGGTGCTAGTTCGATCAATATGCCAGTAGATAAGATAAAAGGTATTTATAGCACTTTAATTACATCTAAAAAGCAGTGTTTATTAAAAAATACATACGAAACCAGTTCTGTTCCATATATTTAATGACTAATCAAGACCTTCTGAATGACTACAAACTGTAATAAGTTATGACTGCAGTTATTTACATTACAAAGTACTTGTATTATTTTCTTACCTGAAGTATCTTTGTCGTCTCCGAGAGTGTTTGCATTCTTATCTGGGACATTGCTGACATCGATTTTATCCATTTTCTGTATCGACGCTCCGGCGTTCGAATATTGTCTGATAGTAGTTCTCGTACCTAACCTCCAAATTATCGAACCACTGAATTTCAACATCTAGAACAAATATAAAGTTTTTAATGGTTAAAACTGGTAAATATACTGGGAAAATACAATTTCAAATGTAAATTAAGCGACAAATATCAAGAAAATACATGTAAACAGGCGTAAAACCCAACTTCTTACATCACAAATTTAAACCTTCAATTGAGCGAAACTGGCGAGTTAAGATGAACAGTAACAATATTATTGAAAGAAGGACATACCTTAATATCGTTTTATTATTGTTCTTATTTAAATAATAAGATTTTACACCATTTGCGATAACCCAAAATTTGTGTACTTTTTGACAGTCAGCTGTCAATGTGACAATGAATGTTGCAAGGTCAAAAATTATGTAACTGTTGTTGCCATTACTAAAACGCGTTTATTTTATTCACGGATTTTATTTTATACTTTACAGACATTTTATTATATGAAAAACTTCCTTCTTGAAAATGAAAATGGAAAACTACTAAAATCTAAAGGAAAGCTTCACTAAAAAGTAAACAATAATCTGCGCTAAGTACGAACAACAAAACGCAACCTGGCAATGTGTTGAGTCAGCTCAGTTAATCAATTGATCGCTGGCCTGTTCTCTTTTCGCACAGACTCTAACCTAACGAATGAGAGTTTTTTGCACGATACTTGTGAGTTCCTGCAGAGGGCGCTGAAACTGGCTAAAAAAGGTTTCTTTGCACGGAAAAGTCTATTGACTATTTATATCGTTTCTAATTTTGACAAATCAATCTTTTTACATAATACAAAAGCTGTATTTTACTTATCTGTGTAAATTTTTCAATAAAGCAGCACTAAGAATAGTTCTAAACTATAAATTTTACACTAAAACTTATTTGTCACATTGTGTGAAACGAAAACGTCAAAACAACGTAAAATAAAATGTTAGCCGCGTGCAACAACGCCATATATTACGGTACTGAAAAATTTCTCTCAAATAAATAGAAGAACTGTATTTTCTAAAAAAGGCGCCTTATAGATTGTCGCACTCTTCTTTTCAAATGTAATGAGTTGAGTTTATTTTAAATGACATGAGTCAAGTCACGACAAAAACGTTACATCACTACACTAGAAGTCATTTCGCTGGGTGGGAGATTGTTGTGATATTTTTGTTATTATTTCGTAAATTATTGCAAAGCCGGCGTTGGAAATCATGAATATGGTAAGCCGATTCCTTATCCTTTAAATTCTGTGGAAAATCTCTGCGTTACAGACTGAAAATCCTTAGAAAATTTGTTGTCTTTTTGTACGATCCAAGCGTTACGTTTTTAACCGATTTCTTTCAAGTTTCTTAATGAAGTCCGTTTTTTGTATATATAAAACCGTTAACGGGTTCGCCTTTGCCAAAATTCAACTCGTTTTAGTAAGATCCTCTTGAAAAACATTTTATATGTAGGTATTTTTCATCTGATTCTATGATACCTTCTGGTTGGAATTATTGATGCACCCTATCCATTCTGCATAACCCTTATCAGTTTCTTATTGTGTATTTGGTGTATAGGTGTGAGATAATATAATATGCTCAATATTACATGTAGGTATGCCCATATCTTGATTTGTGTTTAATTAGACTTATGGGCCGTTTACATTAGGACAGTGGTAAGTACAGTGCATAAGTAGAGCACTTGCATTCAAGTTGGTACATTGGCTTGAAAGGCAACTTGAACTTGAAAGCCCACTGGCAGAACCATATACACATTTCAAGCTTGAACAGATTAAACCACCTTTCATAAAATACCCAGTTTAAGGGGCTCGTCTTTTGAATACCTACGTCGACCTAGGGCTTCTGTGATTTTTTTGTGGGTTCTCTATAGTATTATTAGTAAGCCTACGAAGTTTCAACTTGTGGAAATAAGTAGAAGCAGAGATATGATTTTTTGAAAACCCGAAAAACTTATGGATAAATGACAGTTCCCAATTTACGCTAAAATGTCCAAAACTGCCGCGAAAGACGAAGCGGGTAATGGGGGGCAATTAGAAAAAAACTTCCTACACAGATCCGACTCAGTAGGTTAGGTTAGAGTTGGTACCTAGTGACCCTTTGGAGCGAACGAAGTGAACGACCGAGCCGCAAAAGTAGGGAGGTTACTACTTAGATGGAAGTAGGTGGTCAAGGAGAACTTGGAGAACCAATAACCTCAAAATATAAAAAAATATCCCCCCCGCCTTAAGGGGGGGTTTTGGCAGGGGGACCTCCAACTAATATCCTATTTTAGGACATGTGTTCGAATGTTTCAAAATGTAGAGTTGACGGTCAGCTTACTATTCCGCCATTCATTCTTTGATTGATTGTTTTATTTATCTGTTATTCTCTTTATCAGTGTGTTATCTTATAATAATATTTCAAAATGTAGTAGTAAAACAGAAGTCCATTTGTTAACATACATTTTGAACTTAAAAAAATATATTAAGTAAAGAAAAGAAATATTTTTGTACATGTATAATATCATCAGTTTTAAATCAGAAGGGAAGGTTAATGATGAAACCAAAAAACTTTAATTTAGGACAATTAGTCTCATCTCAATACATTATTTTTTTTAAACTTTTCTTCATAAGTAGTTCTATTTTTATGTCTTCCACTTTTCTCGGAAAAAAATGTCAATTTCATCAACCAATTCATTATCAGCCCTCCTGCACCAAAATGGATAAGATGGAGTTCATTTCATAAATTAATACATAACACCTTTACACACTACATTGAAATAGAAAAATGGCACAAAGAATCAGGTCACATATTATAGGCTATGCACATTGCACATAGCCATAGTAAGTAAACATAGGCTTTAAGCATAATCTAATTAGAATTATTTCTGCTTGCAATGAGCTGACTGTTGCAATGAGTGTTTTATTTCAGTATGCTGAATGCATTATTGAGTATAGTGTCTTTCAGTGCATTGAAAAAAAGAAACTAATGTGCATTCCAGTTCTCCATAGTGTTTACTGTACTATCCTTAGCATTAGATTTTCTGAACCTCTTTAGAAAATGGTGATTCAGTGGACAGAAACTAAATAGATTTGTGAGCAACTCCTTAGTGGTTTATTATTGAGTGTTTATTTAGTAAGTTCTAGATTGTAAGAATGTGGGATTTAAATAAGGTTGAAAATGGTATATTAAATCATAAAAAGTGAAAGACTCTAAAGCGGGAAACAATCTAAATATTTGCAAATAAATAGTAGAGTAATTTAATTATTGTGAAGATATTTACTACTGGCGTGGCGGAACGACGTTTGTTTAGGTTGTTTACGCTCTGCCAACCCCATTAGGGATAAAGGCGTAATAATATGTATGTATGTATATTTACTATACTGTCAACTCCTAAATCAAATAAAAACCTGGTGATTAATTTATATTTTATATCACCAGCAAATACAAATTCCGTTAGTGTCAAAGATAAGGCGAAAGAAATCCATTCATTCATTTTAAAATGCGCGTCACATCGTTGAGACGTCGACAAAAATAGTGGCATCATTCTGGGGCTACTGTATTTATATCTTGTGACAAATGAACTGATGAAAGACCCTGCATCAATGCTGTATACTGCTGACTGATCTGATTAGTATGATAAAATCAGGAAACAACATTTCTAAACCTGAAAATAGTGTCTTAATGACTCACGTGATAATCTGTCCATGTTTGCAATAACCTCCTGAGACCCAGACTATAAAAAGTTATCCGATTATGACGATTTTTGGTTTAAATATTACATAAAAAATATTTAAAAAAATCTTACCTCCTCCATGTCAATAGAATAGAAGACATTACACTTGTTCTGGCCCCATAGTCTAATGTCTTCTATTCTATCGACATGCTAAGGAGAATCTATAACTTCAATCTCTTGTTGATATTTTAACAAATACTTGTTAAATTAATTATGAATCAGCTTCAACCAAATCTAGTCATACAATAAGATCAGACTGTGTGTAGACAAAATTAGTGTGCTTGGGTGGGAGAGAGTTCTGAAGAAATTTCCAGTCAATTAATACCCACAGATTGGTAAATACGGAAGTCAGGGAGAGAGAAAACAAATTTGGGATGGAATTTTAAACCCTTTTACGTGAGGACAAGAATATTTTTCAATTCGATTCGATCGATTCTTAGCTAGCCTATTTTTGGTCTGAAAACTGAAACGAGTCGCTGCAGTATGACATAGGCTACCCCTAATTTTGCAATTGCCTTATTTAGCATTCAATAGAAACGCTGCAGCCAGCGCGCTGGTGCCTGAAATCCCTGCTCTGGAAATATATATATAATCCATAATGAGCTTTTATTACTTTTGAAAAGGCATGTGCTGGAATTTTTTGACCCTGTATCTCACGGGCTTTTTTCACGTACTGAAGATGTTGTTTTTTTGTCGACAGGCGGGGGCCGATGGCGCTGGCGCGGCTCGCTGAGTGCGCCGCCCTCCCCGCCCCCTCCCGCACTCAGGAGTCTTTCGGTAAGTCACCAACTCATCTCCAACAGTCGTTGCTGAACTTGAGCCCTTCTTAGCGGTTCCATAAGCCCTTCCGGCCCCCTCTCGCGCTCAGGAGTCTTTCGGTAAGTCACCATCTCATCTTCATCAGTCGTTTCTGAACTTGAGCCCTCCCTGCCCACTCATGCGCTCACATAAACACATCAACTCAACAGTAACCGTGAGAGAGACGTCCGTGGCTGTACAACATAATTTGTTACTAACAGCTGGTTCTATCCTGGCGCCTCCATTGGCCAAGGGTAACTGCAACCTTGAAGAAGCAAGTTAGAACCTAGAGACCGCATCTAAAGTCCGATGAAAACATGAATAGCATTGATCTATTCAATATCAAATGTTGTTTATTGTTCAATAAATTGTAGCATTAAAAAGCCTAGAACCTGTGCTGAGGCTAGGCTAACTACCCCTCATTACGAGTTTGTTTTTACACGAAGTCACGAAATGTGGTAACGGAAAGGAGTTCATACGAATGACCCACATATTAGTTGGCTCACAATTGAAGTGACAGTTACTTTAAACTGACAGAGTTATAGGGCCAGTGCATGTAAACGGACAGACAGACCACGGATTCATAATAGCTAAATAGCCCCAAGGAATTGATGTTCTGGTGGTTGTAACTCATTAATTTTGTTTCAGAGTGTGTCTCTATAACGGAGGTGTCGTTTGTGCTGCAAGACTTATCCTGGCTCAGCTCCGATGGATTACCAGCAGATCCCTATTCCAAGGTCAGTCTAGTATTAGCACCTTTATTTGTTACTTAGGTCCTAATCATTCGAATTGTCGAACACTTTTTGGCGGTTTATTCATTTCCGTTTAGAAGGATTTATAGTTTCGAAACCTACTGATTTTAAAGTTACTATCCTCATCTAAGAATGCCTGCATTTTACCGATTTTAACACAGATTTATACTCTTAAATCTGTAAGGTTTATAACAGCCCTATATTCTTGAAACTACCCTTTTCCATACATACAAAAATATAGAGAAATATTATACCAATTAAAATTTATCATCAATCAAAATGCATCTCAACGTCAATCATACCTTCTCAGTGCCCTCTCAACCATTCATTTCCCATAACGTAATCCCTAAAATACAAAACCGGGGTTCGAATTTGAACCCCACACTTTTGGTGCCGTGGTGTGGTGTAGTATTGATCGCGTAACATGATGTACTTAGGGGGAAACGAAATGTGCATTCCGGGAAAGGTCGCAATGAAATTGTGACTTTTATTTCGGACTAAAAGTAATGCAATTTGAAATTACTTTTATAGGAGCAAGTAGGTACGATGAAACTGATCGACAGGCCACGTCTGGGAACTACGAGAGAAAGATTTTTTTTAGTAATAACTTTTCCAATCACTGCTTTTGCATATAAATAAACTAGCTTTCCGCCCGCGATTTCAGCCGCGTTAAATGAGTTTTTCCGAGGAAATGAAGGTTTTCCCACGGTGAAAAGTATCCTATTCCAGGACCTGCCCTATGTATGTGCCAAGTTTCATCCCGATCCATCCAGTGCAGTGGTTGAAAAATTCAGACAAACATCCAAAGTATCGAATTAATAATATTAGTAGTGATTCACAAGTTTTAAAGTCTATATCAGTGGCATACCACACTGGGCGAGCTTATCGCTAAACCGATTAAATAGCGGTGAAAGGTTTCACAATAACCTCTTTGTGAAGCCTTCCTGTTAATTTGAACCCGGTTTTCATACTAATATTGTTATGTAGTGGGTAATTTATATAGGAGTTAAAAAGGTTTCAAATTTCTACGTCAAAAAATGGTTTAAATCTACGTTAACACACGTGAGACCTAACAGAGTCGACGATACAATAAGTTCACCTAAAAGCCACAAACGTAGACTTTTAAAACTATTTAAAAATTCAGTATTTAATTTTTATTAGCTTTAATCTTACTATTTTGATTTTAAGGCGCCCATATAAGATGTGCAAGCGCAAATGTCTAAATCAAAACGACACCTACTTACTTATCTTTCACTACCGTAACTCGCCACTTAAACTATACTCGTGTTTATACTCTACGTGCTGATCTTGACTTATCCATTCACCCTCTTAAGATAAACAAATAGAGGTCTTTTAATAGTCTAAAGTAAGCTACAAATTCACACCCTGACACCCCATCGCACGTGTCAGGAACACGGGATATTTATAAACATAACACCCTGTTGGTTATTGTATTTTGTGTACGGGAAATTCAACTTTATTGTTTTGTGTTAAGGGTCATTTGTAAGGTAAGATAAATTATCTGTGGATTGTAGTAACAACCTTAATGGAATCGGAAAGGTAACGCGCTACGTCGATAGTTGTCGCTTAATAATATCACAAAGAATACGTCGGTCTCTCGATCTGGAGTTAATGGGTTACATTACAGACCAACGGTAATAATAGTCCTCCCTCCGATTTTCGGTGATGGCGGCCAATCTCCCAGAGATGGGCCAACTGCGCAGAATTAGTTTTTAGTGCCAAGTGTTCGCGCTACACACAGGTGCACTCTCTATTCCTTCAATCTCTTATTCTGATGGGACAGATTGACTGACACGACCAGAGATAAATCAGGCGCAGGACCGACTATTTAGCATGGATCATCTTACTTTTTGGACAATCAGGTGATCAGCCTGCAATGCCCTAACCAAACTAGAAACAACAACACAAAGTAATTTTCCTCCGCAGGGAATCGCATCCGGGACCTCCGCGTCGTGAGCCCATGGCTCAGACCGCTAGACCACGGAGGTAGTTTCAGACCCACGGTACCCCTGGTAATACCCCTGATGATGTCGTTTCATATACAGAGGCAAATAGATCTACTTCTAATGGTATAAATAACGACTGCGCATGCACTTGCTTAGTTAGATAAGGCTACGCACCACTAGCTCTTATTACGGGTCACTGCCTGAACCCGTGGCCTTTGGAATATTCTATTACTCTCATGTATTGGGCGATTAAAAATAATTATACTGATTATTGTCTCACTTGGTCTCACTTAGCTCTCACTTAGCTCTTGAGGATTTTATAAATACATGCAGGTAATAGGTAGTTCTATCCTAACACCTTCTATTTTGAGCAGCTTAGGGGCTCGAATCCTTTTCTACGCTATTTAAATTTGACGTAAAAAATTGCTACGCGATATTGAGAAAAGCATTTCATGTTTTCGTTGTATACGTCTGTCAACTCAATATCGATCCACCCTCCACCCCACAGAAGAGTAAATGGAGCTAGCGCTCCCCGATAGAAGGGCGATGTGAGCTTTTGACGCGTGCCACTGTTAGGTACTCAGTACCTATATCCGTCAAGCGCTTGGAATCTTACGTCAGTCTTGCCCAATTTCTTCTCAATGCGCCGCTTAGTAATATTTTTCGAAAAAAATCCAGATTGTACAATAATTACTTGTCTGAAAAATTATAAAACAAGTACCTTGAAAAAAGGCAGAATTTTCTACCATCGGATAGTCAGAAACACTACTTTTTTCAAGAAATTGTTGGTTTAAACGCAAAATGATTTTGATATATCACTAGTGTTGTTCAATGATCAATCAATTGAATTTATCGATATCGATGTTCGTTTAGCGGGAAGTCTTACATTCATTTAGCGGGAAGTGTACTAATAAGTGTACTACTAATTCCTAAAAAAACCATTCTTATTGCTAACATTTGTCTGCGACTTCCTGATATGTATAAGACTTTGGCCTGGACTAAGTACCTATACAATACTATTTTTCTCAAACATGCACGTAAGAAAAAACAATACGCGAAGTGCCATATTGACGGATACCAACCCAATAATACCAACTTAACAACAAAATAAGGAAATAATGATTCAAAAACACGGAAAAAATTGAATTTCATACAACATTATTTCCTTATTTTGTTGTTAATTTGGTATTTAGTTTTTTTTATAGATTTCCATGTGGTCTTTTGTATGGACCATCCACTAGGGCCAAGTACTAGGCTGTACCGTCACTCACCTTTGCCTTAACAAAAGCGGCAAAACAA
This sequence comes from Scrobipalpa atriplicella, assembly GCA_029255725.1. Lineage (NCBI taxonomy): Eukaryota > Metazoa > Arthropoda > Insecta > Lepidoptera > Gelechiidae > Scrobipalpa > Scrobipalpa atriplicella. Next base: position 17,854 of record JARACY010000431.1, read on the forward strand.
AATAAAAATTACTGGTGGGAAATTGCGAAAAACAATGCCATCAAACTGAAGTTTTATTTCAATGTTCTTCTTTTTATGCAGCCATTATGTGTCCCACTATAATGCTCTTAGATTAGTTAATACGAGTATATTACTTACTGCTACAGTATTATCGAATCGGCCTCTAGTGTCAGTAGTTCGGTTGCAATTGCAAGTCCGGTTGTCCGAACTAGTGAAACTTTTTAGTGTAAAAATTGCTGATCAAATTTTAAGAGTTGAACGTACCCATGAAACTGAACAACTTTCCTAAGTGCATCTACACCTTTTCGTCTCTTTCGCTCACTCGCGGGCTGGGATTTTTGCACTCTTTCACTCCTGACACAAAATAATAATAGTACACTTATATAAGGTCTTTTTAAATTAAGTACAAATATTTTAAGGGTGGATTTCTGTCATCAACCTGAATAACTTTCCCCAAGGAACATAGGTCGAAATATAAAAAAAATAATGGCCCTCCCATACAAATTGACTCCGGCCGCTGACACCACCAAAATAAATAGGAACTTGTCTTTACTATTATAACTGTCAGCTGCGTGCCACTCATCATCATATGTTGTTATCAGTCTAATACTTTAACACTATCTATACAGAAATAAAATTATCATCTAAAATAATTTTAAACACCCAAAAAACATAGCTCTAATCAAATCCTTGTTAACTTTTGTGTTCGTAAAACGAACGACTTTTATCGATAACTTACAGAATTTTACCACATCCCTGGTCTGGGTTGCCAATCAAATTTGTAAATTGTTAAGGGTAAGCTCGCACTGCGAAATTTTATCGCGCGAAAAAAATCGCCAAAATATGTGATGTATAGAGTTGTATGAAGGTGCACGCACTTACGGAAAATATATTTGCGCGAGATTCCAAATACAATTTACAATGTAAGTTATACTTCTTTAGGCGCGTTATGAAAAATTGGTGAGAGTGAAATTTTACGAGTAAAAAATGACAAATGTCAAAAGTCAAAAATGTCAAATGTCAAACGTAAAAATGTCAAATGTGAAAAAAATTTCAATGTCAAATGTCAAAAAATTACAAAAGTCAAAACTGTCAAATGTCTAAGAGTAAACACGCAAGGCGTTTTTGCCCGCGGGAAAAAAGCCGCTGGCGCGGAAATATTCGCGCATTTGTATTTGGAATCTCGCGCGATTTTTTACCGAAGTGCGTGCACCTTCATACAACATCATACATCACAGATTTTGCAAATAAAAATCGCAGTGCGTGCTTACCCTTATTTTTATTGGGCAAAATGATGAGCTTCATTCAAACAAAAGTTAGCCCGAAAATTGTGCAAAATATGTTCTTGTTGGCAACATTATTATTGATTATTATTCTATCTTTGTCTATCGCTAGAGAATACGTGGAATAGATATATTATTCAACTATTTGTGGGCAACCAATAGCATCGAGCGTTTTTGTGTAGTGAAAATACAACGTATTTCTTTGAATGTGTGCGACTGGCGACAGCGGTTTTCACAGTTTTTCATACAAAATCAGAATGACAGCCTATCTATTAGGGAGCGGCAGCGACTTTCTCTAATCAGTGCTCCACCCCCACCCTTAGACTGAGAAGGGAGGTAAAGTTATAAAAGCAATATCAACATACATTCTTGTACAGTTTTCAGGCACGAGTTGCTCTCACGTTGATGTAGAGGCACAGAATGAAACTTCCTTGCTTTATACTCCTACACGTGAAAAAAAAATGGCAGCAGCAACTTCCCCTGTAAATAGAACAACTTGTACTGCATTTGCTAATCACCGCCTGCCAAGCGTATTGAGCATCATGAGGCCCCCATCTTGTGGCGAACTGTTATGGCTAATACAGAAGAATCAACATATCGGCATCTTCATGAGCTCGCATAAAAAAAAACTTGTCTTTTGAAGTATTATTTGGATAAACCTAAAATCTTTTTCTTCTTTTCGTGTAGGTTTTTGAGTCGATCGACCCGATGAACTCTGTTGTCAGTTTTTAAATCGCCTTATAGTAACGACCTTTCTTCCAGACAATCAGGTAATTCCGCCTACAGTGTTCTATCCAAACTTGAAAAAATCTCACGAAGTAATAAATTGACAGATATCAACTTTATCCCCCTGGGAATCGAACCCAGGACCTCCGGATCGGGAGCCCATGGCTCAGACCACTAGACCACGGAGGCTAGGTAGTTCTTGTTCAAAGTTTGCATGCATATGGCACGTGTATCTCTCACGTTCGGGACGTTGATGCGGCTTCCGTGACGTGTGCGCCACATTCCGTTTCTCTGGGGGTTATGCGCTGTGCAGTTGACATACAGAGGTTTGAAATGGAAATTATTAAACTTCAATTAGTCAAATCCCCATCGCGTGTATGTTTCTTCTCTTCGGGTTCAGTATGGAAAAATGTATATTTTCCCGTACAAAATTACCAATGCGATCAGACAATTTGTATGGAAATGCCAATTGTTTTTTTTTCGTTCCCGAAAGTAATTCCTGGTGAAAGTTGTTCAGTTTCGTTGACTGATCAACCCCTACCCGTTTCTGTCCCTTGGCTGTCCCTTACACCCCAGTATGGGCCTGTTGTGGCTGATATAGTTGTTATGTGCGCCCATCCTGCCATTATTAAATTCAATCAGTCATATCATGTCATGATTGATGATAACTTGATTACATGGAGCAAATACACTGCAGACCACTCATCAATCACATTAGAAAGTGGGTCCAGATTTTCATGACATTTCGCGTTGGAAAAATTGCGAATGTTTTGCTGAACATCAAAACCTGACCCTGAAACCTTGAGTGGCTCTTCTCATTCTCAAGCATTTCGGTCTTAAGTAGATAATGACATCCAACTTCAAGTTTTAAGTAAATGGCGAAGCAAAAGTAATACATCTTAAAGTTCTTGAAATAAAACTGGGAAAGCTAGGCTAAAATTAAACACAATCAATCAATCCTTTACTAGCTTTCAATGTATAGCCGAAAAGAAAAACAGCTGGCACTTCGATGTTTTTTTATTGCTCCCGACCTAGCATGGAAGTAAAATTACAATTTTTATTTCAAGAACATAATCTACAGTTATTGATCTCATTGTTTCTCACATTTCGTACTCGCTGGACATCGCTTCTTTCGACAATACGTGCTTAGAATAAGAATCCGTCCCTTTATTTATGATGCCACAATGTATGGTTCTGTCAGTTTAGGCAAGTTGGTTGTACTAGCAGCGGTACTTGGAAAGTCAAGGTTGTGAATCATCACCTGCAACTCCTTTTGCATACAATAGTTATTTGTTCAACAAGAGAGGGAAGTTCGTTTTTACTGCGAGTGCTGATTTTGAATCCTGAGGTAGCGAAGGATACTAAAATTGAATCACGAGCGTAGCGAGTGATTAAAAAATAGTATCCTGAGCTCACCGAAGGATTCAAAGCACGAGATGTAAATGAATTCGCTCTCGTGTGATACATACAACTTTTCCCACTTTCAGTGAGAAAATATTGAGGTGTGAAATTAGGAGAAAATGCCATTATTACTTTTTTATTGGAAAAGTTGCGTTCGGAAATTGCAACAACACTTAAAAAATAAATTAAGCAGACGTAAAATTATTCTAAAATTAGCATGTAATGTTATTAATTTTATCTTTTTAATACAAATCAAATTAATTACAACAATAATAATATATTTAAACATTAAAATTTAATACTTTACAAGACAGTAAAACGTAACAAAATAGTCTACAAAATAAAATTTTAGGTAGCATCAATTTTCAGAACGCACCCCCAAGAGACCAAATAAAAAAAATAAAAAAACCATTTGGATACCAGTTGTGTCAAAAAATGACATACCTTTGCCTCATTTAATAAAATTAAAAAGCTACTTGGTCTCTCTTAAGAATAAAATGGCCTTTTCCTCACTGAATTTAGGCGGGAAATGTGCTCTTTTTGAGGTGAAAGTGGGAAAAAGTATATACATACCTGCATGGGTAGTTAAAATCACTCCTACATCAGTAATAGTCCAACAAGTATGTACTACTGTTCATGTTCAATGAGTAAGCAGAAAGGATACTATAGCTGCAAATTACCTAGGCAAGGGTCCCCTATTAGGTGTGAGGCCTAGAGTTTCGGCTTATGGCGCAGTCTTAAGAGGATTTGCAGCATTCCACTCCCCATCTTTGTACGGTAGTCCTTATAATATTTTCGCATTTACGAACTATCGACTTAGTAACGTTAAGTCGGCATAGGCTACTATTATTTAGTTTAAGGCCATGAAACGTCTTGAAAACTTTACGAGTACCAGCACCATTAAGTAGTACATATTTTTTACAATTTATGTAAAAAGTAGAGTTGTCTGTTTCCAATCAGATTTCTTCACACACCTTGCTCGCGATGATTGCTTCCATCACGCACTATGTCGTGGATTTTGAAAAGGAAATTATGCATACATAATAAAGCAATTTATTCCTCCATACAAGAGAAAACGGTAATTCTTTTCCGTGCCTATGGAATCAAGTATCTTGTTAAACCCAATTTGCTCTCGATCTAATCAGCCTAGTGGCACCTGCAACCCCAATTTCCCCCTTCTGTGATAGTTAATATCAATATTGCACCTCTTCCTGTCCAAAATATTCCTGATTAAAATTCCAGTCTTCCCCAGTTTAATAGCGTATAACGCAATCAACGTCGCTGCACGACAATTCGACCCGCAATGCCCAAAGGTAATGGTCGCGGTATGCGGATATTACTGCTAACAAAGTCAGCAAAGCTGCCATGACAGCAGCACCTAGCGCCCTCTATGTTTCCTCATCACTCCACAAACCGCACCTCATCCCTGACCTTCCAGAAACGAAAGCTTATCAAGGGATAATTCACTCTATTCCTGAAACTGTAAAGTTGACAGTTTTATGTTGGCGACGTCGCTTGCCGCGTTTCGCGTCGATAATCACTTGTTTATTGGATCAATGTGTGCCGAAGCAATAGCGACTGTAGCTGGTTGAACATAGGGTACAGTTTGGAGTGGGTGGTGCGCTCCAATACGCAGCCTCCCCTAGGGTTGCCGCCGGTCGATCCATCCAGTCGCCTCGCCGGCGTGGTCCGCGCACGTCCCCTCACGGAAAATCAAACCTCGGCCAAAATAAAACAAAACTCCACCTCTTCCTTACACGGCGAAGGAAAACGGTGGTGCCTGTGTAGAAAAATTTCGCGTTCTTAACTTCAAAGGTTAATTTCGTTGAGATTTTTTGTGCTTCTTTTGGTGTGGGTGTATCCTGTGGATTGTTCAGTGAAGTGACAGTTCCCAATATCCAGAGTGGTGTGTCAAGTGGAATTCGCGAATATTCTGCAAATTTTTCCAGCTTAGTCTCCTTAGCTTAGTTTATTTAAATATTCGGAAGGATTGTTGAATAGGTAACGTTTGGAAAATTTTTACTGTGTTGGATTTGGATATCGTCATGTGTCCGCTTGTAGTTAAGGCAGATTCGCTTTTGTCTGTGTGAGACAATAAAGCCCAAGCTTCAAGCCGATTGAACACGATCCTTAAGGAAAAAAAAAAAAACAGTTAATGCACTTTTGAACATTAGAAAAAGAAAGGGTCCCAGAACAGAGCCTTGCGGAACTTGTTACCAGAAAACAAATCAGCATGCGAGAAAGCGATTACTCACGATACTAACATCACGAAATGTAGTCTACAATATTATAGATAGCAACAATATTCTAGGAAAGTTAGCATGTAGGTGACGTAATATAGATAACAAGTGTCCGATGACGTCACGATCACTTGATTTGCACATTGCACACGCACAGGAAGCCAATAGACACACTTACTTGGAAGGCGACAGAAATAGGCAGTGGGTTTTGCATACGGCACCTCAACTCGGCGAACCGTGGCGCCTGGCCTGGTAGCTAACTAGTAATAGTAACTACACTGTGGTGTTGATTCGTTTAAAACACGACTTATTTGAAATAAACGCTTTGCCTGATATAAGAAAACAGAAAGAAACGGCATTAAAGACGGACTCATTTTAATCCTGTCAAATAAAATATTTCTCAAGAATCTATGAAAAGAAAAGAAAGAAAACAAATATGAATAGTTGAGTCGTGATGTAAAAGATGTGTCATCTAAATTATTTCGAAATTTCAAACTAATTCTAACTGACAGGAATGAAATAATTACGTCTACACCGCCGTCCCTTTATGTTCTCTTATGGCAGAAAATGACAGCAACAGATTTATTTTAGTTAAGTCGGGTTCTTGCCGAATTGACACCATTAGCTACACACTTTAACTGATTGTTGTCTGCCTAATAACTATGTCCTGCCTGATTGGTTTAGCTATTGCAGATTGTGTGCAATCGTCGACCTCGTTTTTTCAGGTTTCATGGGAAATTAGCGATTCTACTTGGTAATTATTTCTGCTATCCAAATTACAGGTGTAGGTATGCTACTTGAAATGTATTTGTACGTCGATGATATTCTCATTGAACCAATCCAGTTTTCCAACTAGTTTTAAGCCACCGTTTTCAAAAACCAGCATTGTTACACCAACGTCAAAATCTGGCAGAAATATTACAACAAATGGTCATAAATTATGTCGTAAAGTTTGCCAAGTTAGTCAACCATATGGTAATCAGACACATCATGCTAAGATAGGTACCATATTAATTGCTGCCTTCGAGTTGCTGTTACCAAAGTCTTCAAAAAGGCTAACCTCATTCATATTATGTCCAGTTTCTTTTTTTGTTTTCATGTAATTTTGTTTATCCGCATTTAAATTATCACAAAACTATATTCTGCAATTTTCACTACAATTTTGCTTACAATAATTACAACAATGCAGTTCGCATAACTGAAACATGTAACAATTTTATATCCACCCATTAGCTACAGAATATGGACTACTTCTAATATCGAAACAGAACTAAACTACTATAGGTTTTGTAAAAAAACCAATTCATAAATACTAAACGCTTGACGCTAACTAGATTATCAATACAACAATGTTTACAAGCGCATTGCGCAAGTCCGTACCACCATACCACCCCCTGCTTGACACATTTCATGCATTTTATGTCCTTGACATAGAGTCTCTATTTGCACTTAAAGATTTACTGTAGGTGGTGCCTGGCTTAATGCCAATACATCAGCTGATTCTATGTCCTTAATGTTTTCTTACCTTAACTTCCATGGTGAACTGGAAGGGATAAAAAAAAATTGAACGTTGCAGCTGCTTGTCTTCCCGGAAATACTGTAGAAATCAGTAGGATACGATACGAAGATCACAGCATTATTACAATTTAGGCAAAAAGCTGACACCATCCATTATCTTCCTAGCCTTTTCCCTACCTAATCTAGGGGATTGAATATTGGTTTGGATACTGGTTTTTAGGCGAAAAGCTGACAATCGGTTAATGAATACACTAACATAAAAAAAACATTAACCTTCTTTGTCAGTCGGGCAATAAACCCTCTAAACTTTTCAGACGTTGTGAAAACTTCCTATTATGAGGTCGCTGACTCTCTGCCTCCCCTATCAGGGGTGCAAGCGTGAGTTCATGTATGGTGCCTGGCTTCATGCCAGTTAGTACGTCAGCTGATTCGAGTCTTTCCTTTTCTGTTTTAATGTTGTCTTACCATCTACGATGTTGTCTTTTGTTCTTGGATAAGCTTTTGTCTTCAGATGACCCGACATCTTTGTTTACTTGAGAAAGGTCATAGGATCATCCTTTCTTTGTACAACAATAGGGCACAAGGAGTCGGGTATGTCTGACCTTTTAATTATTGCGAGCTAAGAAATTTTATCAGCTATAATTTTGTTCAAGATGTCTTATTTATCGTAATAAGAAACTCATCTTATTTTTTAGGTTTGTATCTGTTTTTCTTGCCCAAGATAACTGGCAAATTTCAGTTAGTTGACTATTGACTAAATATGCAAGAATATTTTGATCTGTTTCTTTTTGAACATTCTCTTCGTTTGTATAGTCTGCATTGGTAATAGTGCTCATAAAGCAAACGAGTAGCCATAAAGTAGAATAAAAACTTGGATGAGCAAGGTTTGTCAAGTTGGCAATATGCCTGACAATACCTTCTTGGCAATAAAAAACATAACAGTACTGTTTAGTGTAGAAGGAAGTTAACAGGCATTTTGTAACACCTTGTTTTGTATTATGTATTGGCTTTTATCAAATCACAAAATTATAGTGTTTAAGGTAAACCCAAGAGGTAAACATAACACAATATCACCTATATTTATAACAACAAGTATGTTTACGTGTACTTTTATGGTAATTATAATAATAGAATCGAACAGGATTTTCTTTTCCGTTTTACCTTAACAAATAAGGTTAACTTTGATTTCACAATTATTCCTTTCCTCAATACGATTTCTATATCCATTTAGGTGTGAAAATTCTCCTACATAGAATTCTTCTATACAGTAAGGGTACTGGTGTAAGGGACGATATACCGAAAACTGAAAGAGGTTGCTCAGTCAACAAAACTGAACAAATAAATAACAAAGATTTTTTCTGGAAAGGTGGTCATTTTGTAGGGAAATAGGGAAGTAAAAAAAAACATTTCCCAGAAGAAATTATTTGTGAAAGCTGTCCAGTTTCGTTGACTGAGCAACCCCTAGTACACTTCGTCCCATACACTCGTTGTGTATTATGGCTTTTATGGAATGCGAAAGCTCACTAGGGGTTCCATTGTGTTCGTTTTATTACTTAACACTAATCAACGAAATGAGAAATGTTCAGCTTTACCTACAGCTACGACTGAATTCCTTGTTTTACGTTCATTGCCAACTGCCGTTACGTTTGTTTTTTTTAAATTAGAAATTGTTTTGCTGTTGACTCCAGTCTAGGTCGGAAGCGACAGAGACGAAGTCGATGATGGAGCGAGCTCACCCAGAAGATGCCTGTTCACTCTAACTTTGAAGTGTTGGGGGTTGTAAGCATTCGGAAACAGAGACGCAGGTAGAGAGTTTCACTCTTTAAAAGAGTTTTGGAAGCGCTTAGTCCGTATTGGTGGAATACCAAGTTTCGGTGGAATATGATTAGTTTTGACTCGTATTACAATAACTAAACCTGCAATGTACGCCGTAATCTTTTACTTCATTGTTTACTTCAGTGTCCTTCAGTGTAATATCCATTAGTTCATTGTCCGGTCTATGTTTGTTTAATTAATTGCCTTCATTGGTGTTTTTCTTGTTAGATTCACTTAGTTTTATAGCATCTGTTTGGATAATAGTAGCTGATAGGTTAACCACTGTCTGTTGATTTTTATAACCTACACAATAGGTATTAAAAAAAATGAAGATATAAAACAGTATTATCTGTTCACTCTCTTACTGAAAATTACAGAATCGACTTCTATTAGTGCCACCTGCTTTACTTCCACCAAAATACACAGATTCAACTAAAACATCTTTCCAAGTTTGTCATACCCAAAATAAACGGCTTTCGCTTGGCCATTGGCGCTGCTTACCTCGTAAGAGAAATTGGCGTGAGTTTACTTTCGTCCTGTAAATTCTTATGTCTAATTTATAACATGCTTATCAGAAATAGTAGCCTTATCTTAATCAGATTCAAATATTTACATGATCTTGTTTACTTTGCAAGTCCTCGATTTAGTTTGCATTGACCTTGAGGAAAAGTATTTTACTTATCATAATCGCGTGACGAAATAATTTGCTTTAGAAATTCTTCTGTAATTATCTGAGTAATTGGCCAAAACAATATGGATTCTCCTATGCATATTATGATACTAACTAGTGTAGAAAAGAATATAGATAACATATTCAGATTATGAATTTGCTAAAAAAGTTGCATAGGCAGATGAAAGAATAGAGATTGATGCAGATTTCAAAGCAATTACTATTTAACATGTAAGATATGACACTCACAATGTTTTTATTGTCCGACATGATATCGCATTCCATCTACAAGAATTGGTAAATAGAGCGACACATATCTAGAAAAAAATGCATAACTTGAAAATGTGATTGATGAAACATTTAAATACCATCCATCTATAGATATTAGCATAAATTTTAATATACTCGAGCTTAGAACAAGTGCATATGCGAGTAAATTCAATTAAAACCCAATTCGTAAACATGTCAACTTGCTAGTTTATGAAGAATATATTGTAGGGTTATTGTACCAATTTTGAGCCGATAATAAAGCTAACTTGAATGTTTTTATGTTATACTGATTTGCATACCAAATTGTAAACTTGGTTGTAGTTGCAAATAAACGAATCTTATCTTATCTTACTTAGAATCACACACAATTAAATCTTTAGCAATTTCTCGTAGAATCTAATTCCATCGTCAATTTAAACTATTTCGCTTCAAAAAGTTACAAAAGTTTTTTTATCTGATGCAACATCACAATTTCAATTTAATAATTAACATTGATGCTTATGATGCCTCATTTGCTTCATTTTATTGTAAAGGTAATCCTTTTGGCACATCAATTAAGATTTCAATAAATCACAAATATTCGAAGAGAATCATCGATAGGCTATGAGTTACGATCGACACATGCAAATTGGCGTGCGCCCGCGCATTGGTAAGCTATGCGCTTTCTTACGTGAGATGTGACGCTCTATTAATGATTGCCGTAACTGGTTGGTGATTTACGCTTTTAATGACTGTTCGGTATCACGTATCATTATTTGTACCCTACGTCGCAGAATATTCCTTTCGCTAAATCCCTTTCTCATAATGTCCCTTTCGCATAATCCCTTTTGCAAAATGTGCATTTTAGATAGATTTTGTTTAAATACTGCGCCTACTAAAAAGACTAAAGGACATTTTGCGACGATCCCTATTGGTAATTCGCTTTTAATAAGAGTTTAAATATTGCCTATAGTTCTAAATACTCATGACTGAAAAATAAAATATCATTAGAACAAGAACGCCGTCAATAGTAATGTCTAAAACGACCAACACGTTACCACAGTAAAAACCACGTTAATAAACAACAGTGACAATCTCAGATCTAGAGTAGAAACATCCATTCTTTAAAAGGATATTAAAGATTTATCTACCATCGCCACTACACTGGTCTCATTGAGGTTGACAAAGACACGCTCCAGATGTCAAACCACCATCTACTGAGCAACTACTGAGACAATACTTGCGACTGTGACAGATTGTGCCAGAGACTGATGGGAGAAAGCAAGTGAACTAGATTGTAGCGTTGGGTAAAAAGTTGTGGTTTTTAGTAAGGCGTTTGATGATGTCGACCATGATGTGGGATGTAGCGTTAATGATGGTAGGTAATGGGTGTAAGTGGTGATGGGGATATGTACTTGTTGAGGAAGTTTGCTATATGGAGCGTAATTTGCTGAATTATCACTGCTGTGTATCATTTTCAGTTGATAAAAATTGTTTTTGGCTTTTTAGTAATGGTTCAAAATTGGTCCATGACAATGTGGCCAGTTAAATGTTGGACCTTTGATAACACGCTTTCTTCACAAGGTTGATAATAAACACAATATATCAAGTCAGTGCCCATTAAATATGGATAGTAACATGGAGTAATATAATATACTATAGTAATAATAATAATCATCTTCTCAATACGATATCCCACCAGCGCAATGATCTGTGAGTGCGACTGCACCGTTGCACGCAAGCTTGCGCACGCGCCGGCCGCCTTCAGTCGGTGTGCGCGCTACGCGGGAAACGCGCGTCCCTTCACTGTTCAAACATCGAACGCGCGTTAAAAATCCAAAACTAAAGAACGCTAGAACGCGGCATTTATTTTTTACCGCAACTATTTTATTGACAGCCAGTGGGAAGTGATGTGCAACGTATAATTGATTGAGTTTGTAAAATTTTGCCGGCATGCGAAGAAATCGTTCTGCTCGACCAGCTAAACCTAGCAAGTGACTGTGGATAGGTACTGTTTAGGCAGTGGTTTCTGTTTTGTGACGGTTGTGTTGGTGATTTGAATAATTACATCCAAATTTTATCAATATCCATCAATGAATCTTCTAAAGAACTTTTAAATCTTTTACTGTTACGTCTTTCTCATTCGGATCGACGTCACTTTCAGCGGTACGTACGATAACCGAAATTATGTTAAATAACGTAATTTCTTTCACTTTTACTAAACTCACCTTCTCTTTTAAGAGAGCTAATTCGTTAAAAACACTTTTACTGGAGCACTTAGTCATTATTATCTGCTGTCTGAAGTATAAGTATCTACCTGTCCGTGGTAAATTGAGTTAATATTATAGTCTAGTCTAATTTTCCTTTAATAAGGTTAGTGTTTTTCTCTAATAGAAGAGAGGAAACTATTTTCTCTTTGTTCATACCCGTATTGTAGAATGATATTTATTATTATCTAAAACTGATTTGCATAACTATCTCAATAACTCTAACATAGTAAATAATTACCATCGTCATTGCCAAACGTACATTCGCAATATAATTAACAATTTCGGCTAGGCATTTAGGCACTTTAATGATTTTTCTCTCCATATCGTAGATTTTCATAGAGATAAAAATTTGATCGCTATTAATGTGTAATCGCTTGCCAGCTTTCCTGTTCGTGTTATCATCCGCAGCTGTTGATGTCTCACTAAAGCTTAATAATTTAATTATTATTTACAAATAATCACGACTCGACTCTCCACCGCGAAGTATGTTCACCAGAATACAAATGCTTTCATAAAAACTTTCGGCACTCAAATTGCTCGTCACGATCTGTACCGGCATGTGCATCACCAATGTTATGCTTATGTCCAAGTTTACGAAAACGATCTGTTTAATGTCTTGAATGAAACGTTCCCGCTGACTGACTGTACGATGTTTGTTTTCTATAAACATTGGGTTCGGGTTGATATAGTCATACCATAAACATTAGCATTACAGTAGCCATCTTGACTGACACTACTGTTAGTTTTCAAGATGTAAATAGATTTTGCCCTAATGATAATAGTATTTCCTTCATTGGAAAAACCCTTTACGATAGCAAAATAAGAAATCATTTTCAAAAAATACTTCTTAAGATAACAATTTTTGTTGCTATCGTATGTATTATGTAAATGAGATTCTTCAATTTATTAAGGTATATTAGATAATCGAATCAATACACATTCACGCAATCGACGGACACATGATCAAGACAAATTGTATATCTTAGGCAAATGTACATAATATGATTAATTCTTCAGATATTACGTGTCAATACGATCGACAAATGATAAATAATCGATAGCAGAAAACAAATCATTGAAGCAGAAGATATTATACGTGATCGAGATCAATCAGAATGTATTAGATATGTAAATAATTAAAACACAAAAACTGAAGTTGAAACAACTGACAAAAAGATGGCTGAATCGACTTTCTACCAATTAAAATAATATCAAACGAAAGTTATTACTCTGTTGCTTTTGAATTCTAAGGCATAGAAAAAATAGTGTAGCTATAATTCGATACTTTGATTATTATTTGAACGAATATACCTAACATAAAACAGATACAAAGATAAATCCACGAAAAATTTGATATAATTTTGTTGCTATGTATGAGTCATACTTATCTATCAATCTTTGACAGACTGTCTGGAACACAAGATTCTTATACATTGACGTTCAGCTTCTTCTCCATTATTAAGGACTACAAAGAAGTCGTCAATATACAGCAAATGTTGTTAAAACGCCAACAGAGGCCAACGTCCGCGTCGCTCCTCCCACCTGCGCGTGATTCATCCACAACCCTATTAGGTACAAACCTAACGTTATTATGCTTAAGTATACGGTCTTGACCTACGCAATCATTATTTCATGCATCAGGTGGTTCTGTAAAAACCGTCTTGTTATCTGTTTTAGTATTTTCGTCAACGTCTATAACTTCAGTTGTATTTCCGGGTGTGTCATTGCTATTATCTGATTGCCTTACAAAATTATAACGTCTATTGTTCTTATTCAGCAAGGAATTCACTTTCGAATCTAGCCAATGAAGCGCCAATTGACCATAAATCACCTTTCTATTTTATTTTCTGACCTTCATCATACAATTGTAGAAAGCTGTAATTCATCTTTATTAAGCTGTAATTTCTTTATCCAGCAGATTACGTTCCATTATCGCATTCATTCAATTGATCACTGGCGTCACTATACTTGAACGGCGTATGAGCTTACACAGCTTACAGCATCCACTTAGAAAGAGAAGGGGACAGTAAGCGATACAACTGGGTTAAAATTAGCTGTAGTACTCCGGGTGACTCATGCTTCTCTACATACAGGGTGCTATGTAGAAAGGTGTTAATTTTATACATCGGTCGCTCATTATCATGACCGAATGTACCTTTCTGTATAAATTTGTCTATATTGATCCTCTACGACGAGGCAGACGTTACAACTACCATTTTCCCAAAATGTGGTTTCAGAGAGTCGCCATCCTGTGAGTGTATTAGATAGATCCTGTTTAGACTCTAGTCCACATCGAAAGATTTCCTACTACACTGTTTATTATCTAAAAAAACAACATAAAATTCAATGCAGAACAGCAATGCAGTAAAAATATGATATGAGATATACATAATGGTAATATTGTACATGAATTCGTCATTTATAAATATCATCGCTCTACATAACAATAACACCTTGTAATAGATACGATATTAGAAGCTCATGCGCAGGTTCGGATCTAAGCGGGTCATCCGGCACTATTATTGTTGGACACAAAAGTTTCAATGCCTTGTACTATTATTTATTCTGCGGCCCGGCTGAAATGGTGGGCGAGTGTTGTGAGAATAGCTAATGATGCAAGATGATCTTTTGAAGATTTAGTCTATGATCTTTTAGTGGTGAAACGTCTTATGAATTATGCTCGGAGCTTTACCTAGATTTATCTGGATAGGGCGGGGCTCGTTTGTGTGATAGTCTAGGCTATAAATGAAATTAAGGTGTTTTTAATTTGTTAGTTATTTATTATCTACAGTCGAAATATTGTTAAATATACATACACCTTATTTGTAACTTGATTGAGTTTGGATAACCAATGTAGACCTGAAAACACAGTTTTTACACGAATCTCTAGTTGTGTAGTATCTCTCACTCTGTACTTTATTTTTAAGGTTCCGTCCAAAGGGTAAAACGTGGCCCTATCACTAAGATTCCGATGTCCGTCCGTCCATCTCTCACCAGGCTGTTTCTCTTGAACTTATGATGGCTAGACAGGCAGTTAAATTTTCACAGAAGATGTACTTCTTTTGGCGCTCTAAAAACAAATACTAAAAATAGAATAAAATATTAAGGGGGGCTCCCATACAACAAACGTGTTTTTACCGTTGTTGTAGAACCCTTGGTGCGCGAGTCCGACTCGCACTTTTCCGATTTCTTACATTGCATCAATGGGCACAGCTGTATATTCTCTTACGTTGGAGAAATGCTTTCCTGTAATCGTTTTGTCTCGGTAAGAGCTACAAATGCAACACTTGTCTCTTTGCGGTCCACCGCACGCATAAACTCGGTATGTGCGTATGCTTGCTCTATTTACCCGACTCCGGCGGGGCAAAAAGGAGGGTTATTGAATCGTGTTGTCGTGATGATGGCAATCATATCGGATGTTTGAGATCATTTCGCTGCGGGCTTTTGCATATTCAGATAAGTCTTCTTCTTGAGACTTCTCGTGAAAAAGCATAAATCTCGTAAAAGTCGGACCATCGACACATCTCATAGATTTCATTGGCTAACGAAACCTTTGTAGCTTTCTATACTTACAAAATTTTATTGTGATTTTGCTAAATACGTTTGAAGTGGTAAATTTATTGTTGTCACAACAAAACTTGTCTGGAAACTTTTCGGCAACGCGAGCGGCTGTTGCTAAGTTCCAGACAACTTTGCATAAACAAATATCTTTCTTTAGCTATTTTGCTAAAGCTTCACCACAATTTTGCGCCCATTTAGAAGCTTGCAAACTTCGCAAACACGCTCTCGTTATAAGACGTCTTATCGTTTCATGCGTTTCATGATATTTTTATAAACAATTTTTCTTATTCTTAAAACTTTTGTCTGCCTTTGTGGTAGTGTTCTTGAGCATTGGAATTGTTTTCAGGTTGGTTGGGACATTGCAGAACGAATCACCTGATTGTTAAGGAAGATGATTCCGCGATTCGGAGGGAGAAAACTGAATTACTTCAAACTGTGCATTCACCAACGTTATTATTATAACAATCATAAACAAATTTTAGTAGATATCCAATTTCATTTGTTAGTAATAATTGCAAACTAACAATTACACTAAACGCCAACTTGACACTCTACTTTCGTAATAATTGCCACAGCTTATTCTCACGTTCTCAAATGTAGAATTACTATTACTAGAGAAACACTGAATTACCATTTTACCATTTTCTAAGTGTGCGTATGGGAACTATGCTTTATCAGATAAAGTGTGAAAGCCTTGTGTTTACGTTTTTGTTTGTAAACGCAACATGCTATTATAGTTTCTCTGTTTTTGTACCCAATGAGATTGCGTCTGTTTACATAGATACAATTACATAGCAGAATCAATTCATATGAATTTAATAGTATTCTATTTTATTTCCTGTTGATTTTCTTTTCTTAGTCTGATCTGTTCAGGTTTTTGTGATTTGTAGGCATGTAGGAATGCCAGTGCCTTTTAAGCTTCATAAAAGTCCTTTCCATCATCGACCCTGGCTAGGTCATCATCACTGGCATTGACTGTCAACATCAAACAAATCCCAATTTAAAAAGTCAACGGAATTATCATTAGACACTAGACTACTATGTAGTATTGTAGTCATTATTGTTTAACGTTCCTGTCGTGTTTCGGCGCCGGCGTGACAATGTGCCATTGAGATTTGCATTTTTGTTCCGTGAGACAGTATTACATGACCAGGCTAATGGCATGATACATTGAACGAGAATGTTGAAATATTGAGAGGAACTTGGCTTTTCACACCATATCTCTCTGTCTATGAATGAATAGTATTTCATCTTTATAGTGTATCTATCTATTTTGTGACTATAAAGCACGAATATCCACATATTTGTATTTATCAAAAATAATGTGTCTGTTGACCTTAAACAATATTTCTATGACTCATTGTCGTGGGCGATGCAGCTATGTTGCATTTCTGTAATCAATTCATCAATTTCGAAAATTATAAGCTTCAAAGAAATAAAGTGCAAAAAGAGATTAAATAATATTGAATATACTATCTCACTACGTGTTTCTTCCTAGTTAAGTTACTCATGAAAACCTCTTCCTTACAAAAGTGTATTCTTTCAGTACGATTTGTACTAGCAGATACTGTTTATTATTCTGTAGTACTAGTATGTTTATTTATTCATACCTAAAATAAAACTCTAAACTTTTCTTGCTCTAGCTAGGTAGAGTTCCTGCATATTAAACATACAAATAATCGAAAAGCCAAGCATTTCTTGTTTGTTTTCTCTGACCTTAAGCTCTTGCGCAGGTGAGTCACCGCGCATGCGCCGTGGGCGTCTGGCACATTCCAGTTCCGATGGCAGAAATTGCAGGTTACTTGGAAAAAGAACGCCTAATAAGGACAACCCTTGAAACCTTTTTGGGATATTTTTATTACACGTTTAATTCCGTCCAGTGTCAAGATCTTACAGTGTTGTAATTTTTTTATGGACAGAAGGACAGTTAAAGATCGAAGAAGGAAAATACACAAAAGCATGAATGCCAGATTCTTATTTAGTACTGTGATACGACATTATCATATGGGGATGTAATATGAAACTTAGAATAAATAAACACCAATATTTACATGATGCTTAGGTGGTTTGATCATGTCGAGAGGAAGGATGAAAGCAGATATACATGGCGAGTGTGAGTGGGAACGTTGGAAAGGGAAGACCTCGACGAACGTACCACGATCAAATCGGGGACGTCTTAGAGAAAGGTCAGGTCAGGAGTACCCTAAACCGACGAGCGTGCATGAAAAGATTGATGAACAACCCCTATCAGTTTGCGGGACGCTGTCCCTTACACCCAGTATACTGTTATAATACTAGATTAATAACTCAGGATAACTAGCTAAAGTGTAAATAAAAGTGTCCATTTCCCCATTGAAAATACGTTTATTCTAAATGACTAATTATTCTAGACATTTTTACAGTTGGTTGTAATTTAGCAATAATGTGTTTAATCTTCAATCCAACAATTCCATACACATTCTTTTGGCTAAATATCTATAATTTCTTATAAAATAACAGAAAAATACTCATCTTTTTATTTTCACGATCCAGCAAGAAGTGACATTTTTTAACTGTCACTTTACTTTTTTTAAATTCACCTCAGGCACAGGTAATGACATTATTCAGCCAAACATTATATAAATAGGTATTATCAAAATCTTATTATAGCATTAACCCAATATTAAAATAATTATTTCTCCATAATCCGACATATTTACTGACAATTTTACGACCACCCATCTTAACATTCGTCCATCCTGACCCTCATTTGCGCCCCTGCAAATGGAGAAATCAATTATTTGAATATTCCAAAATTTACAAATAATCCAGATCAAAACACGTCTAAAATACAATACAAAACCAAGACAGCCCAGGTAACTAGCTCACATTCGTCTGTTTACATTGTAACTTTTTAGTGACTCATCAATTTAATAATTTATTATTTATGTATAATGGTTGGATAGTCTTGTCTGATTTCTCAATCGCACTTAATCTTATTCGAATATGAGATTAAGTATTTGAATTTTGTGTAATCCATTAATTATTATTATGAAATAAATAGTTTCTTTAAGTTTATTTATTCTTAAACCAAGACCTGTCTACAGACAGTAAAAGACCAAGACACGTCCAAAAGACAGCACAAGACCAAGACAGTCCAAGATCAAGACACGTCTAAAAGACAGTACAAGATCAAGACAGTCCAGGATCAAGACACGTCCAATAGACAGTTCAAGATCAAGATACGTCCATAAGACAATACAAGACCAAGAGACAGTGCAAGACCAATGCACATCCAAGAGATAGTACAAGATCAAGACACGTCTAAAAGACAGTACAAGATCAAGACATATCCAAGAGACAGTACAAGACCAATACACGCTCAAGAGATATTATATATTTTATTATTAAACGATAAACAAGTGTTATTCATATTGAATATTTGCTCCTGAGGAAGACCATCGTATATGGTCGAAACGTCGAGGCACAAGCCTTGTCTCACAACAAACAAGTAAGCCGTGTCAAATATTCAATATGGATATTATATATGTCACCGTAATATTGCATAAACCGTTAGAATATAATCTATATACAACTCATGTCGATATCGAAAGCGAGATCAAGATCGAGAGCAAGACCAAGAGCAAGTGCAAGACCAAGACACGTCCAAGAGATAGTACAAGATCAAGACACGTCCATAAGACAGTACAAGATCAAGACATGTCCAAGAGACAGTACAAGACCAAGACACGTCTTAGAGACAGTACAAGACCAGGACTCGTCCAAGAGACAGTACAAGATCAAGACACGCTCAAGAGATATTATATACAAGACTCATGTCGAAATCGAGAGCGAGAGCGAGACAATGCATTCGAGAGCGAGATCGAGATCGAGATTAATGCATTTAATTCTGTCTCCATGATTCAATTACAGATCGAGAGCAAGAGCGAGACAATGCATTCGAGAGCGAGATCGAGATTAATGCATTTAATTCTGTCTCCATGATTCAATTACAGATCGAGAGCAAGAGCGAGACAATGCATTCGAGAGCGAGATCGAGATTAATGCATTTAATTCTGTCTCCATGATTCAATTACAGATCGAGAGCAAGAGCGAGACAATGCATTCGAGAGCGAGATCGAGATTAATGCATTTAATTCAGTCTCCATGATTCAATTACAGATCGAGAGCAAGAGCGAGACAATGCATTCGAGAGCGAGATCGAGATTAATGCATTTAATTCTGTCTCCATGATTCAATTACAGATCGAGAGCAAGAGCGAGACAATGCATTCGAGAGCGAGATCGAGATTAATGCATTTAATTCTGTCTCCATGATTCAATTACAGATCGAGAGCAAGAGCGAGACAATGCATTCGAGAGCGAGATCGAGATTAATGCATTTAATTCTGTCTCCATGATTCAATTACAGATTGAGAGCAAGAGCAAGACAATGCATTCGAGAGCGAGATAGAGATTAATGCATTTAATTCAGTCTCCATGATTCAATTACAGATCGAGAGCGAGATCGAGAGCAATATAACTTTTTAACTAAAATATTAAACTAAAGGTACATTTAGTTTTACACATAAAAACAACTAACCTAAAACTAAGTTTCGATATCGAGAGCAAGATAACTTATTTACAATAGTATTAAACTAAAGGCACATTTAATTCTACATAAAAACAAGTAACATAAAATTAAGATTCGAGATCGAGAGCAAGAGCAAGATCGAGATAATGTATAGTTACCAAGATTCGACATCGAGAGCGATATAATTCGTTCAAGAAAACAAAAGTCATTTGGCATAAAGAGAGTGTAACTAACATAAAACCAAGATTGGATATAGAGATCAAGAGCGAGACTGTTCAAGAGAAAGAGAGTTAAAGACTAAAACAGTTCAATACTTTGGCAGTTCAAGGGTTTGATAGTTCAAGAATATGACAGTTTAAGACTAAACAATGATTATATATCAGTCAAACAATTATTTATTAATCTTTATTATAGCTTTTCCCTACTGTCTGGTTGCCTGGAAGATATTGCTACCTTAGCAATAAGGCCGCCAATTGTATAACTTTTCTTCTGCTTTGTTTTACTTGTATATGTTCTTGTGCAATAAAGAATATTTGTATTTTGTATTAATCAAAATATTTTACTTTAATTTAAATTAAGGTAATAATAGGTAATAGTGATGACATGTATTTGTATTATTGTGATGACTATATAAATTTATGAAAAACCAAAATATCGCATTTAACCAGTATTATGCAAGATAACATCAAAATATTTTACACGAGATAAAACTAGTTCGTATATTTCAGGTATTCATAGTATTCATACTCATTATTGTCAATAATATTTAGAAGAACCGAAGTAATTACAATTTCATAAGAATTATTAGATATATTAATAAACATCCAGCATTATATTAATAAACCCCAGCCAATATCAAGACCCCGATTCGGTGTCATACACTGATTAACCAAATTTTGACTAAAATAAGCTAAGATGTGTCAAAACTTAGTGCGCTCTACAGGAAAATATATCTATTTAAAAACTAAGAGCGAATAGGCTATTTTCCTACTAGTCAAATCAGTATTATTTTATGAAATGTCAAATCGCTTTTTTTTTTGTATGAAAATTGTGAGTTATAACGCCACTGGCTTGTAAATATTGACTACTCAAATCAATAACTTCTATATTTTTAACTCGATTATTAAATCTAAATGTGCATATTTTGAAATGGTGAATGAGATCCACAATATTTTAGCCATCAGTTTTAAGTATGAAAGTTTTGAATTTTCTTTTAGCCACCCAATCTTAGTCAAAACGCACTAAACGCTTTTAGCAACGTAAGCCTTAATAACAATATTTCTTTGTTAACTAAAATTGAACTTTCAAATCTATAAGCTGTCCACTCACTTCCACCCACATCTATTTAATGAATAACATTGAGAAGACTCTGGTATTCGAATATTTTTTGCGCCGTCTGGAACGTAACGTCGGACACTTAACAACATCCCTTCATTTTATTATATCAAATTTCGCAACGTATGGAACGTAACGTCAGACACGTAACAATATACCCACATATAGTACATTAAATTTCGCAACGTATGGGCGTAACATCAGTCACGTAACAAAATACCTCATTTTAGTAGGTACCTAGTTACATTTTACCAATAATGATCCACATTATGTAAATGCCATCAGTATATATTTTTTTTGTACCAAACTATGTTAGCAGGTAATTATTTATTAATTTGACGCAACGTCTATTTACGAAGTTTTACTGCGGATATTACTTAGGTACATAAAAGTTCTTTCCTAGTAGTAGAGTCAATAAAAATTAAATGTCACATCCACACACGACATAAATGTATTACTATACCTACTAATCATATGAATGAATAATAGTTAATTATCAAAGCTCCCCAGAGATATCTCATATCTACCTATTGTCACAATCACAACAGTAGGTACTACCAAATTCACTCTATGTATGTCAGTATTTTGTTGTTACAATGCAGCATTCTCATTTTACATTATTCAATACCTACAATCTGTTTAAATAGTTTGAATTAACAAATGGCAATGTTTCATAATCTCAACAAAATTAGACAACCTGGTCCTGTCCACCAAATTTAAAAATATTTAGGTACCTAAGTTAAGTACTCAATAAAACATGACAATAAATTATTTTCCTTATTTAATGTTGTTTAGAAAAAACTACTGGGTAGAAGGTACCTATGTACTTATCAATAAAGCTGACTTCATCAAATATATAATTTTGCATTATTTTATGCTAAATGCAGTGTTAATTTACTATCAAGTTTTATATACATTTTGTGTACTCTCAGTTTAATTTTAATGTAGTGACTTACAATAATTAAAACACCTGAACCTGTGGCAGCAATTTGTGGTTTCAAAATACACGACCCAACCAATACAAGTACATACATACCTGTCACTTTCTATCATGAGATAACAGAACGGGATGGCAATAATTTTAGTTGAGATTTAGTTAAGTCGGTATGGTTACGAATTGGGCCCACTATAATACATAATAAGAAAATTCTGTTTTAATATACCTACTTGATTTCAATATCTTCATAGCTGAAAATCTACAATCTAACCTACCTCACCCAAGTACTCTCACTACTATGTATCATAATAGGTAGACTGTAATAGATTCCTTAATGGAACAAGTTGTACTGTAGTGATTTTATTTATACCATGTGTGCAATTAACTAAATATTAATGGTTATTGACAACTTAATATTGCTACTGAGAATAAACTGTCCATCAAATGATACATGACTATGAAAAATCTTAATATGTTGTTTGCCATACTAAGCCTGTTTGTGTGTTTATACTTGTACTGCTTGTTGGGATGGCTGCGGGGCATGCAGACGGTGGATCAGCTCCTGATACTGGAACAATTTCACGCAATTCCCAGTGGTGGAGCACTGGGTTCACTGGTGCTCCGGCAGCATCAGTCACCTCCTCAAATCTTCCAGTGGCCCTCGGTATAGCTGGACCGCTTCTTCTAGTTCTTCTGAGAGTGGTGTGAAATCCTTTTTGCAAGGTATGTGAGCAGATACCAATGCTAACCTTCTCACATTCTTGTTAGCCATTTTGATATTCATCTCAACGGCCACAAAGTAGATGATTTGTCCTCCCAGACTATTAATGCCAACCACTTCCCACTATTAGGAGTATGGTATTTGTAGCAAGGCAACGTCTATTCTTTCCGCATTTACATAATTATTGTCAAAATTTGACCGTAGCGTAGCATCTTTACAATGGAATGGTGTGGTGGTTGTTTGTTTATACTCAATCTGAATCTGATCCAAAAGCCATCATCAAAACTTCCGCTATCTGTAGACACCAATCTGCACCAGCCGATGCTGCCACACTGCACATCATTGGGATCGCCGTCCACCCATCAACAACTCCAGCCAAACTGAGCTTAGGGATTCATCCAGCACTTCTGAAATGTTATAATACTAGATTAATAACTCAGGATAACTAGCTAAAGTGTAAATAAAAGTGTCCATTTCCCCATTGAAAATACGTTTATTCTAAATGACTAATTATTCTAGACATTTTTACAGTTGGTTGTAATTTAGCAATAATGTGTTTAATCTTCAATCCAACAATTCCATACACATTCTTTTGGCTAAATATCTATAATTTCTTATAAAATAACAGAAAAATACTCATCTTTTTATTTTCACGATCCAGCAAGAAGTGACATTTTTTAACTGTCACTTTACTTTTTTTAAATTCACCTCAGGCACAGGTAATGACATTATTCAGCCAAACATTATATAAATAGGTATTATCAAAATCTTATTATAGCATTAACCCAATATTAAAATAATTATTTCTCCATAATCCGACATATTTACTGACAATTTTACGACCACCCATCTTAACAATACCAACGCTATCATACAATCGTGTACGAATCTATCATTACTTGCCAGACACAATATTTACAAAACAAAACCACAGCAATTCATTTTAATGCCGGCCATTATCTGCGATTGATTTTATGGATTCTTGTTCAGTTTTTACTTTCTGCTGACATAACCGAATCGTTTAATCATTACTTCCGCTTTCACTGATCGAGTTAATCGATTATAGCGAAACGAATCGATGTTGACGGTCGGATTGCGAGGCGAAAAGAAATTACTATCACGCATTCTTTTATTAAAATTATAATCCAGAAATAATTTGGCTTTGGTTTTAATGAAGGTTTTTTCGTTGTTATTTTTTCGTGTTAATATAGAAACAGTTTTTATGTAAACCAGATTTAATTATATTTTTAATCTAATGGACAAGCAAATAAAAAGAGAATCTCGTCTTTTAGACCAAATCGATATGTAGCTTTGCTTAAAATTAAAACAGTACAATTTCAGGAGGTTCATTATCTATGTACCTTTCATGCCAACAGCAGGTTTATTCTCACACAGGACTCCTAAAACAGGACACTATTCAACTCCGTAATACTTCTCCATGGCATTTTATCGGCAACATCTGCCAAATATACATCTAAATGTTCCCATACACTTGTCTCATCTTGCAATCTTCCACCTACGGAGGATCTCGTCTCGATACGATCTAGCTTGAGCATTGTCTTGCGCCCACGCAAAAGATTTGTATGCAATCGAGACTCTCGCTATTGATGGCCAGAATTATTTTGTATTTGCATATCACTTTAAATTGTGATGAAGATTGTTTTGATGTTTTGATTGAAGATTTAAGCGAGAAATTGGTATTTTAATGGTGTACACAGATATAAATAAATATAAAGTAATTGTAGCTAAGAGGGTATTATTCTTGACTGTCCAAATATATCAAACAATAAAAATAATGCAATTCTCTCATCGTGACCTTTATGCACCCCTCTTTGTAAGTCGTCAATGCAAATTAGTTTTTAGAAATAATGCAGTAGACTTCAGTTCAAATTAGACAAAAACACTAAGTTATAGTTAGTAACACAACACATTATCTAAAAGCAATATCATGTTATCTAAAGTACCTGCTTACTTGTAAAGGTTTTTAGGCTGTTTCTATCTAACCGTGCCATCACTCAATTTCCCATTACACTCCCATTAATCGACAACATCATGGATATCCGACATCCTTGATACCGGGCCGTCATTTCCTTCCTCTCCACCATGTCTGACCTCTACGGAAGGAAATGACTGAGTATCAGTGGCGAAGGGTCCATACAAGACGATTCCCACCGTCTTCCCTTTTGAAATCAAGCAAAATTTCACAATACTAAAACAACATAATACTTAATTACTCGCGATGCTAACTAACTACCGTGCAGGTGAAACGTTAAGTCTGCTTAGAAAATAATAAAACTATCTCGAGAGGTCCTGTATCAATGTATTTAGAATGGCAGTTTTTCCTCAATAACACGTCTTCCCTCGTCATACTAGACTATCTACGAGCTGGTAGCGCCATCTCTTGACGCATGCAAAGAAACGCGGGGTGCGTGTAAGCCAAAAAATAAGACGGTGCGCTAATCGGGAATCGAAGGAATAAGGTGTAATGGAGACTGAGAGTTTGTCATTAATGTAATAAAATGATGTAAATGAAACGTTTTATTATTAAAAGGGCGAAAATTACATGCTATTTCTTTGTTTTACGATGGTTTGCTTTGATTTCGTTATATTTACGACTTTTTTTGCCAAACTGGCTTTTTGGATAAATTTGTTTTTTACTCCGGCTTCCCTATCGATACAATTCACCCTTCGCCACTGCTGAGTATGGTTTGCGGAGTTACGGTTGGTAAGAGTTTGATGGCGATGATACAACTATCGGAACTTTGCAGTGAAAAGTCTATAGTTTTGAAGAAAATGAAGCATTGTGGACTTTATAAGTATTGCGTTCTGTTTGTGATAAACTGCTTCTGTTTTTGTCGTTTTTGTATTGACGTGTGCAATGTTTGATATTTTGAGCTTGCAATGTAGCTTTATTTATCATTGCGTTACCAGTAATTAGGGCTTACCAAGCTGTGACGAGGCAACATCTTGATATTAACATCTGGCGGGGTAAACATACATACATACGCTAATTTACTCGTAGACATGCACATTCTACCAGAAGTGGTATCAACTACAGTATTGCATCGAAATGCACTTTAACATAATAGATAGCGGCCGCTTAGCAATGTCAAAGGCCACTTTTGAAAACTGTAGCTTTGTCTCAACTGTACCTCAACACAAACATTTTATTTATCATTGTAACTGCCCGTAGAACTGTATTGGCAACAATATAATCTGCAGGAAGGAGACGTGCCAAAGAAGTTATTGCATTCCTATGAAACATAATAATTATCTCTTTCCGATGCTCGCAATACGATAAATAATGATTCGTTGCTCTGTTTTGGATATGTACAATTAACATCACCGACACATTAAGTGATTACATTTTTACACAAATCTGTGTTTGAGTCTTCCTGGATATCAATGAAAATTTTATAGGTATGTCCCCAAAGTGGATACCAAGTGATTGACTATTTCTTGTCGAATAACTCTAGAACATTGTGTAAACAGAGTTTATCTGCCGATTCTTGCGTATGAACACCTATTGTTATATTTCTTTTAACAATTACGTATTGTGCTGTCATAAGCTAACGCTTGTCGCCTTTGCCTTCCTTATTCACATAATTCGTAGTTACATTATTATTGAGTAATTTTATTTCCTCCGTCTTGTTTCATGTTTCACATGCTGTGTCTTTAAAGTTTTTATAGGGCTGTTATTATTCCGTTTTATCAACAGAATTGTCGATATATGTATTGTATATTTGTAACTTTGTAAGCTCTAGTACCAAATTGTAAATTTGTTAACATACAAACCAAAGATAATGGGGTGGTTACGTATGTATACCTTCATTCTTGCAATTTACAATTACAATTTTGGCAGATCACACCTCTTTTCATGTAAGTTTGTCTTATTTTCAGTTGTGAAACCGACTGCGTTTAATTGAGTTTGTTTGTATTGTTTATACCTATTTGAGTTTTATTTTGTACCAATTAAACTGTTCAAACAAACAGTTCTCTGCATGCAGCCCTATTTTCTTCTTAGCTTTTTGTGTCATCTCGTATATCAACTTTTTGTCACGACTAATGACTTTTCGTGCAAAATGTGCATCTGCTTTGAAATGTGTTGCATTCGTCGTAATTGTTTCATTATTGAGATCTTAATTGATAGACATTCCTTTGAATATTTTAACGATACTTGTTTCATTATTAACAAATACCTATAATGGTGTGTGGAATGTTTTTCTTAACTATTGTTTTATTTTGTTTACTAATAATAATAATGTTATCATCACCTGTATCCATGAAGATACTTTTTCACCCAATAAATTAATTGGTTTCAATTTTGCAGTTTGCTTCTGTTTGTCCACTGGCCATATTTAACTTTGCGATGGACTATCGATGTTGGTATTAGGTACGTGAATACAGATCATCATCTTTGTGCCTTGTCAAGATGTCCTGGTTTGTAATATTTTTTCAATCGTTTGTCAGTTCGGTTTTCAATCAATTATCAGTCTTTTGTTATAGATGAACTCGAAACGATAGAATATAACCATAGAAGTCTAACACTAGCAAAAAAGTTAGTTGGTAACCGCCTCATAGTTTTTGGTTTGTTAAAATTCCTTGCGTTCCGTTTTCGCTTTCTTACCGTTCCGTTAATTGCACTCGTTGTTTTATTTCCATGGCTTCGTTATGTCATCGTTCGTTGATCTCTTGATGCGTTTACGCATTGCGTCTAGTGATTATTTCCTGTTTTATCCATAGTTCTTCGATCCTTCGAATCCTCATTTTTCAATCCTTTAACTCTTTAGAATGAATATCATTGTTTTATTTCTATGTCTGCATTTTGTCATCGTTCGTTGATCTCTCGATGCGTATACGCACTGCAATTGCCTCTGGGGTCTAGTGATTGTTTCCTGCATTATCTTAGTTCTTCGATCCTTCGAGGCCTCGTTTGTCGATCCTTTGACTTCTTCGAATGAATATCGTTGTTTTATTACTATATTTGCATTATTTCATCGTTCGTTGATCTCTTTTTGCATTGCGTATACGCATGCATGTCACTCTCGTCTTTGTCTTATTTTGATGTCGCGTTTGGTGACGTTTTTATTTCTTATTATAATTAGTAAGAGAGAAACTAATATTATGTAGATTTTCTTTTTCATGGTTTATGTTCCTTTATTCCATTTGCTAATGTGCTACCTTACGGCATCTTCACTTCACAGTACTAGTACTACACTAATGTCAGAAAACATTGCCAATTTAATATCTGCTAAAAAATAGAAAAATAGGGGCATTTCTTGTTCTGCTGCATAGTTTTATCAGACTCATTTACATATTAGTCTTTGTGTGTCTGAACGTCTGCTACGAAACTAAATGCTATGCGGGAAATAGAGGAGAGTTCGTTTTATAAAAATCGAACTTAAACTTACCGCCCCGCCCATTTTAATAAAGTATGGTTTCTAGATTCTTATATTAGGTATACGTGTAGTGTATGAAGTGTCTAGACTAGACTGTACATACTAACTGGCCTTTCGTTATAGCGATTCCAATAACTAGAAGAGAACTGCCTCTGAACAATTTACGGTAAATTGTTGGGGCTATTTCATAAATGAGTCTGAAAGTCAGTTAGGTAAACATATGACGAAAATCTGTGATTCTATTCTTAAGATAATATCAGTCGTCAATGTTTAAAATGTATTCTCTAAAATAAATTCCTCTGAAGATGCATATGTGCAGCCAAGCAAATAATTTAAAGTTCAATTTGCTACGAAGTTTCTCTGAAGACAATAAATCGTCTCATTTGTATTGTTAAAAATTATTGAAGTAGGATGCAGCCAAGAATGCATGTCGCATTGCAGCATCCGATTCTGAGAACTACATTTCAGCTGAGAGGGCACGTCTGACCTAGATCATAGCTTTTTGATCTCATTTGATAACGTAGTATTTAAATAAACGTTAGATATAGGTTGTAGTTATTGGAGTATACCTAACCTATAATATTAGCTTGAAACAATAGCAAAATATTTTACAAAAATCTTTCTTGCACACAGTAAAATACTACCTTTTTATACCCATTTTGCTCTACGAAATTATCCAAATTTTCTTGCGCCCTTGCAGCTATGGTTACGAAATTTATTGCGCAAGTCGCAAAAAAACATTATTTTCACAGGCTAAATTTAGTCTGTTACCCCACGATAAGTTTTGAATTATTTCCCTAGACTGACTTCATCTTATTATCGATTGAAGACACCCAAACTCAACACAAATATTTGGAAAAAGTCTTTGCAAATATTTGGAAATAAATTTAGCAGATATTTGTAAGACCTGAGCTCAGAATTAACCGTTATGTATACCTAAACTCTGGTCAGGCTTTAGCCAGGAAGCTATGGTTCACTAAACCTACATAGTTCTTCGAAATATCCGTGCAATGCCCTAGCTAATAATGACATAACATAGTCTACAATCGCAGCGATACCACAATATACCGGTTGCTTCAATTACAGTAATGGGTGGTATGGAGTGCATCGCTAAAAAACTAAGCCACTCATACACTTTCACCGCTTTCATACAATAAACTAGTCGAAAATGTATGAGTGCATATTGTTGTCATAAAAACCTTATAGTAATACTTTGTTTATGATATCTTTCACCTTTTACATTACACGGCACGCGGAATACTTAGAGGTATAAAGATCATGCAACTATGTAGCCAAAACTTTTGTAATTTGATCAATCGCAATTTTGTCCAATTGCAATTTTGACCATTTGTATCTTTGACCTATTGCAATTCTATAAATTTGACCAAACGCACTGTCGGTCGAATGGTCGTATACAAGTATTGCTTGGATGTATTACCTTACGGGGCAGGCAAAGCGTCAATGGCCTATTACGGCGAAACGATTTTTATATTTGGTGAATATTAATGCAGATGATCGCATAGCTGACTGTTTGTTTTGGCATCAAATAATAAATTTTAAAAAATTTCAATAAAACACAAACATGCATAAAAGATGACGCAGTTTTTGCAAACATCTCGTTCAAAAATAGTCTAAAAAAGTGATGAAGACTGAGTAGGCGAATCAGTAAGCTAAAATAGATTTTAAAAAGTTAGGTAAGAAGGTTGAGTGGGCGTGGTGGGTGGGTTTCTGCTAAAAGGCTAGTTCGAAATGCCAAGAGTGCTGTAAGTTCTTCATTAGATAAACGGTGCTGATATCGAGTTTAAACCTAGCGTCCAAAGTTATATAAAAGGATGACTACTAGTGAACTCGATAGAAACTGCATTTGTCGATAAGTCTAGCTTATAGTTTAAGTTTGTACCTATCGAGATTTTAATTTACACGTCTATATCCCTTACGGAGTAGGCAGGAAGTCAAAGTTCAGATAAAAGTTGTTTCCGCCGCGTTCGTAAATTTTTTAAGGACATTGAAGATAGAATTCTCATAATGAAAATAGTTAAGTGTTGAAGCTTAGCCTACCCTGCAAAGGATACATGCATGGCTCTATGTTGTACTGTCTTTCAATTTTACCATAAAACTTTACGATCTCTAAGGATACTGAATGTTTTTAATTCCAAACCAGATGTCCCTTCTTCAGGACACTAGCCTCCCTTTTACTCATCTCCCTCCCATAAACACAGAAACTGAGTTTGACTATTTTTACCGTCCACTTCCTGCCACAGTTGACGGTCTATTTTTTGTCAGTAGACACTCATTTGTACCATGTCACCCGTTCTCGTCTAATAGTTAAAAATACTTCTGCAGACTTAATCATTTTAAACTTAGCACACAATTTTGAAGACAGTAAATATAAAATTGCTACTCGAGTAGTTTTTCTGTGTATATTAAAACTATTTAAATTATAGTTTGCTGTGGTGAATCTAAGATTCAGTTTTGCTATAAAACATTATCTCGAATAATTAAAACATAAACCAAACACTTCGTAACACTGCACTATCTATTATCTAGATTAGTCTATAATGATTCAGTCTAATCATTTCAAGGTCAAGTCTAGATCTACAACCTCCAGATGACTAAGTAAGTACCTAGCTATTGTATCTAAGTATTCATCATGATTTCCTGAAAATTTCACACAACAGACTTATTGTACACAGCTGATGAATCATCTCAACAGTGTTTGAATGGGAAGTTAGCACATTGTTTACGAGGCGAGACCATAACCATAATACAAATCATATAATTTCTGTCTAGGTTGTCTGGAAGAGATCATTTAAAATTTTCGGACCGCCGTTTTAAGATACCAAACTAATGTTTTATGAGGTCGTATATCATATATTTGCAATGTCATATTAACTCATTTTACTTGTTATCCGTGTCACTCGCGATCAAATTTTGCTGGTAAAAGCATAGTGTAGTATGTACCTTTTTATCCCAAAGACGTACTTATCATAGCTCGAACATATTTTTCGATCTGGGTAGATATCACGGAAAGTTTAGAGCAGAAACATTCCCTTTAATTTGACTTGTATAAACTGACAAACCGGACTAAATACTTGCCCTTTGCAAAGCATCTCACCTGCATACTACCAGTGCATTGACTTGACTTACTTGGCTGAGCTGGTGGCGCCCTTGCGCAATGGTTCCAATAGTTCAGTTTGTTTACGAACTAGATATTCAGGTCAGCAGATCAGAACAGTCCCAACCTAGCCAAATGCAATGGGATTGAACCGTGACGTGATTCTATTTAGGAGTCTGAGGATTTAGGTGTATTGTATTTTAGGCGATAAGTTCTCCCATTCGTAACATCTATTACTTATATTATTCCCTGGTGGCATAATCAATCTGTCACAGAATTAATAGTAATACTAGCTTTCCGCCCGCTGCGGAGTTAAATCCCAGTCCTACAGTGGTTGAAATGTGGGTTGCTTGACTGAGTAGCAAATATCCAAACTTTCGCATTTATAATATTATTAATCATACAGTAGGACTCTACGTGGTATATAATATTCCTCCATGGTAGGTACATTGTATTTTACGACTAGACCGCGAAAGACCGTTGAATCTCTGCCTAACCCGTTAACGATTAGGCGTAACTTTATGTATGTAGACCACTAAACTGTAATCCTAGCTAACTGCATTAAGATTTATTTGACTGCTCTATTCTATCGTATTACCTTACGGGATCAATTTACTTTGATATGCGCAGTGACAGTGGAACTAGATATTCCAATGTTTATGTAGGTTAAATAGTCATAGAACGTATCTACTGCTCTTCTTTCCTAACTAACTAATGTCCATCACAATTTAACCCAATTCGAATAATCATGATTTTATTTCATATAAACATGAAAGAAAGAAAATAATAAATTCGCCTCGGGCCACGACCTCAGGCAGGATTCATGATTTTTTCTTTTTTTAAAAAAAGAAGATTATATCGTTAGTGGAAAGTTAAAACTTCTAAAGCGCCAATTTTTATGAAAAATTGTTAAATATAAAACATTGAACTCGATTTCTTTTTCAGCGTTGATCTGTCTAGGTTTCACTGTTTCGTAAAAATGGCGTTTTAGAAGTTTTACCTACGCTACAACAGTATGACCCATAGTACTTCTATGTATCTTTACTTTCCTGACGAAGGATAGTTTTCTTTGGTATATTTATAAGTAATAACTTTTGTTTTTATGCAAAATAAATACAACCTTCAATATTTAGTCCAATCACAAATTACTCGACCGGCTGTTTCAATATTCATAAAAATATTTATTGGAGTTAAATATTACGACATCTCGTGCGTAAATCAAGATACATCTGGCAATACTCCAAAGTAAAGAACAACGAGTTTTCATAAATTATTACGGTTTAAAGTTTACACCGAAGAGGCCCTTAGGCTTATTATAGATTGACCTATTTACAGGCTCTTAGTAGTGTTAGGTAAAAACGATTAGAGGAAGGGGTTAGCGGTAACAATGTGAAATATGTAAACAGGCGTGGAAGTAATTACATCCGCACTGGGTATGATAAAACTGACATAAAATTGACCAGCTTTTCTTCTTCTACGTGGCGTATATATTGTCACAGAATAAAAGTAATATGCTTTTGTATCGAAAGATCTGTTGGCATTCCTTTCCACGTTTTTTTGTCGTTAGTATAAAATATGGGTCGTTTTCGCTCTGCCTACCCCATTAGGGATACAGGCGTGATTTTATGTATGAATTTAAAATTTTAATGTTACTTTAAGCTAAAATATATTTTACTCATAACCACCTCATATAATTGTTTGTTTACCTCAATATTACCTGCATACCTAATGCGCTTACAGCTAAGGGAGGTTAAACCATTTGACCGACTTTTGAGTGGTCTTTAAACCTCGTCGAAGGACTTTTCGGCGGCTTTTAAGCCCTCCCAATAGGGTTAGTTAAATTGGCTAACAGTTCCCAATATAAATACATGACATCTTTTTACAAACAGCGGAAAATCCATTTATGACAGCTTCCTCTTACTATTTCATATGTTGGCCTATTTAATTTTCCTATTCTCGTATTAAGAGTAATTGAACGTTTTACGATAACGAAAGTGCTCTGTGCTTTTGAGAGCACGAGATAGTCGAGTCCGTTAAACTGCTAGATGAAAATAATAGATAAGATAATCATTTCGAATCTTTAATACATTTGAATCAATAGACACATGATGGTATCTTCAATATCCATACGAAAAGTAAAGACAAACAATTAGAACCCGAAACAAAATTTGCAGAATATTACAACCATGTTATTCAATTAGCAAACACCTACCACCACAACCGCAACAAAACTTGAAACATTCTCTGTAGATAAAAAATAAAACAATGAAACCATAAGTAAATCATCAACGTACAGTGCCAAAAATGTCTTCCCGGGACTATTACAAAGTGACATACAACAGCGACGATTCGAAGATGTTCTCCATAGACAGCAATGAGATGCTTGACAACGACACTGAAGTCAATGCCAACCAGTTCAAGTTATTTGATGACTTCACGACTGAACTCCGTATCTTCAATCCGGTGCAGTATAGACACAGGGAGTCTTCAAGATATCAGTACAGGAGACGAGGGGACCCCAACGATTCAGGAGTCGATGTGGAGAATAACCAACTGGATGATACGAAGAGTGATTTGGTAAGTGTAGGGATGTTCTTGATGATTTTGTTGAATCATTTGCTGTATTTTGTTGTACACAATAGTGCATCTTCTGTTTCCCTTTTGCATACCTTGACTCCACAACACGCAACATTTATCAGAGAAGTATTTTCCACGAAAGATTAATAATATTCTTTAGTTGAGAGAAGAATCCTATTTGGTTATACGCCGAAAAAAAGATACGTAACATAATTGGGCTCAAATAACGCATAAAATCATTTTAGCTTTAGCAGGTGGCACCTTGAATTGAGCCCATTGTCTCAAATATATACTAAAGCTGCTAACGACGTAAGAAACAATTGGTCCAACCAAGAAACAGCGAATTTATCATGCATGCAGTTACCTTTTTAGTAGCTCTACACGTAACATTTCTGTCTATAACCTTTCTACTCTCCTCTGATCATCAATCGCATTCTCTTGGACACCAATCGGACACGAGTCTACTTCCCTCGCCGTGACATGACAATAGACCGAAGACCACTCAATAAGGCAATTTGTCTCTATTCGGTATTGTCTTCTGAACAAAAGCCTCTGCCCGTCTAGACGTAAGTCTGAATGTCGGGGTTTAAAATCTGGGTTTATAATTATGTTGTCTGAAAATATGTACATTGTGTCTCGGTAGTCACGGATAATATTTTAGGAATGGGAAGAATTTATCCTTAAAACTAGACATAGAAATAAAAATCAAGATTAACCTATTTCTAAATCTGACTGAAAGTTACGAAGGGCTCCCATTTAAATCCAACTCCTAATCCCTACTTAGAATTAACGTACCCATTAAAATATATATTTTATATTGAAAATATGGAAATATTTCAAAAACAATAAACTATTTCTGTTTCTATTCCCGTAAAACATCTGCCCTGAAAATTACTATAGAACATCATTGTTTAAAACGAGTATGTCATACAGCTGACGCCGACCTAAATCAATCCCTTCTTACACTATAAAACAAGCCCATGAAATAATATTTTAGTACACTGAATGACTATCAAGGAATGTTTTTCTGAATGTTGCTTTCAAGCCCGTAGTGTATAGAGAAGTGCTCACAAAATTCTTCTGCTGACGCCAAAGAGCTTTGCTGTTCGCACATCCCTCGTAATTTATAATTTTAATGCTGTCACGAACAGGGGGTCTGATGTTGTATTAGGAATTGTTGTGTTTATGACTCATCCATCATACGGTTGTTTTAATTGATTGTGCGCTGTTGTCCCAAAAAGAAAACCACGACGTCTTTGTCCTAGCGAAACATATGGGAAAGTATTAAGTTTTATCTCAAGTCAATATTTCAGGCTTAGGAGACAGTGAAACTTAAAATATAGTTTCGATTTGCAAGCAAGGTTAATTTTGAAAACATTTATGAATATTTGCAAGTCCAACTAATAAAACAGTTAGTTCAACTAATTAAACAGTTAGAGTACCTACATTTATTATTCAAACATTCAAACAGCATTATAATCTTTTCAACGATCAAATATCATTGACATGACTGATTCGTCCACTTGTAAGCCCCAGTCCAGTTATAATCCGTGTTTGAATTATAAAACAACCAACAGCTGTAGAACCGTAGTTTTGAAACATACGATCCTGTTGATTCAATCGGCCGTGGTTATTTAATCCGCCCAATTATAGCGCTACCCGTTTCCCTTACATATGCGTGACCCAGACCGGTATTATTGCTAAGTAAATGAAGGTCCTTTGCTACTGGCTAAAGGGAAATGACAAGACAAAATTTAGGTATAGCAAAGGCTGACATTGCTGTTTTTGAAGTAAACTTGATTCGATTCAAGGTTGATAACTAATACTAAAATCGCGATCGATTTCAGCCAGCTATACGACATACAAATGAAATATTCCATGTTTTTATTTGCCTCCCGAGTTAATGAGACTTCCCTTATCATACCAGGTCACACGCGTGTATTACAAAGTCGGCACGGCACCTTGAAGGGATTAAAGTTTTTAACTCACAATATTCGTCTCAACCTGATCACCTTCACCTTGACTCGGTTTGCCGAAAAAGCCTCATGATTGCCTTTCCTCTTGTTGCAGTTGGAGAACGAAGTGATGGTAGATCCTTGGAGCAGCATGGACTCCTCGAATTCTCCGCTGACTGACTCCGGCCCCTCGGCGAGTGAAGACTGCACCCCCTCCACTTCCAGCGAACCCAATGGCCCCCTCAACACGTCTTCCCCGCTCTCCCCGGACGCGCGCCGCTTACCCGACAAGCCAAAACCGACTAAAGTTCCTCAGAAGTCCGACAAAGCGCGCGCCCGGGACCTCACCCTAGACCTAGACCCCTTAGAACCAGATCATCTTCCACGCCGACATTTCCTCGACGAAGACTTCCCCTCCAAATCCAATATCGAATGCCGCATCCCCAAACCCCACTTTCTGGATTCACCGTCACCTGACGAGTTGGACGAACGCAGCGACATCACCAACCCTAACTTCCTGGATGACGAGGTAGACGGCCACGACCAAGCACAAAAGAAAGCCGGCGCTCTACCGAAGCGGCCCACCAAAACAGATGAAAGACCGAGCAGGAGTTGTTATAGGACAACGCTACATTATGGGTTGGAAAGTGCTGCTAGGTCCAGCGAAAGAGATAAGAGGGCTTCCCAACTTTACAGCAGAGATACATGGCCAGGAGAACATGATGTTTGGACAGGCCGCGACTCAGCTAGCGTCAGAAGTTTCTCCAGCAATGGCTCGACCGACGGCACGAGACCTTCTTCCAACTTAGAAAACAAAATGGAATGCGTATGCTCTCTAATTTCCCTCCTAAGTCTCTCTCCAGAAAACAACGCAGATTTAAGCGGACCCCTTTTAGAAATGAGTCGATCAGTCGAAAGTTGTATAGCGATGAGACAGGCCGGTTGCATTCCTTTATTAGTACAATTGATCCATTCGAAAGTAGCTAGAGAGACTCGAGACCGCGCTGCAAAGGCTCTACGCAACATAATCCACACACAGACTGACGATAAATCTGGAAGAAGAGAAGCTAGAGTGTGGAGGTTGCTGGAGCAAGTTAGGGAATACTGCTACGTTTTAGAAGACGTGGTAGAAGCAAGAAAAGAAGGGAAAGAAGTTATCGAAGATGAGAATATAAAACATCCAAGTCAGAGTGTGGCTGCTTTGATGAAGCTTTCCTTTGACGAAGAGCACAGACACGTGGTTTGCCAGTTGGGTGGTCTCCAGACCTTAGCGGCCTTAGTGAGTGGGGACCAAGCGGCGCACGGAAGCAGAACTGATGACAACACGTGTTTGACGATGAGGAAGTATGCGGGAATGACGTTGACTAACCTAACCTTCGGAGATGGCAACAATAAGTCGCTGTTGTGCTCGTTCAAGGACTTCATGCTGGCGTTGGTCGAACAACTAGAGTCGCCTAATGATGATATGAGACAGGTATGTACTGCTAACTATTTATTTCACCTGCATTTTTTATTTCTATTAGATTTTAGATCATTCTTTTACGTTTCCGTAATATTTTCTTCAGTTTAGGATCTAGAAACCGTATATCTTGAGCTGATCTGAATGAAGGATTCTTTAAAGCTTAGCATCCACCTCATACCTAATTTTGTCATAATATTTATGTCTATAACTAACGTGATCGTTTTCTTTACAGGTAACAGCTGCTGTCCTAAGAAACTTATCCTGGCGAGCAGACACCAACAGCAAGCAAGTACTCCGTGAAGTAGGAGCAGTCAAAGGACTGACAAAAGCCGCCATGACGTGCCAAAAAGAAGCCACGCTCAAATCTGTCCTATCAGCCCTTTGGAACCTGACAGCTCATTGCTCGATGAATAAAGTGGCTTTGTGTTCCGTGGAAGGAGCCCTGGGTTTCCTAGTAGATATGTTGAGCTACGACTCGCCTACAAAGACCCTGGCGATTGTGGAGAACGCAGGCGGCATCATGAGGAACGTCTCCAGCCATATCGCCGTACGCGAAGATTACAGGCAAATTCTCCGCGAGAGAAATTGTTTGAGTGTCTTACTTCAGCATCTGAAGTCGCCGAGCTTGACGGTCGTCAGCAACTCCTGTGGAACCCTCTGGAATCTTTCCGCCAGGTGTCCTCAAGATCAGCAGTTCCTCTGGGACCACGGGGCAGTACCTATGCTCCGAAGTCTCATCCATTCTAAGCACAAAATGATCGCAATGGGCTCGAGTGCAGCGCTCAAGAACTTACTCAATTCTAAACCTGGAAAGACACATATTTTAGCTCTAGACACGACAGCGAGGAGCATGAATCTACCAGCTTTACCGACGCTTGGAGTACGAAAACAGAAGGCATTAGAACAAGAGCTAGACCAAAACTTGGCTGAAACTTGCGATAACATAGAACCTGCGACTTCTCCGACCACCAGCAATAGAGAAGAGAAGAATCTGTTCACAGCGACGGAAAGACAGATCGCTATGAACCTAGAAAGGCATAGGATGACATCGAGTTCGCCGTTGATGGGAACATTGGCATCACAAGTTTCGCTAAGTCACAGTGCACATTTAGCTAGCTACTTGAGTTGCAGCAACACCCTTCTAAAGGGTGCCTTGGTATCTCGGTCTGCCAATGGAGGAAGCTCCAACAACGTGAACAGATCTGACAGCAAAGATTCCGTCACCAGCACGCATTCGGACTCAGTTTTCGAACGAGCCATGCGGACTGGGAAAGTGCCAGTACCAACACCAAGGAACAAAGATCTGATGAAGACAGATACCAATAGCGAAGCGTTTAAGATGTCTTCGAAGACGTCTAAAGAAGGTTTCCTTCGGTATCCGTCGCAACCGCCTATTCCACCGCCAAGGAGTTCCACAGACATTAGAACTAACTATACAGAATCTGGTTATGACGTCGACCAGGATTCCTGCGATCAACCGATAGACTACAGCAGAAAATACTCCGAAACTAAAACAGAGCAGGAACCGGCGGAGAAAAAGACGGAATCCAAGAAATATTTGAAGAAAGAAAGTCCTAACACCTTCGGAGACTATCAAGAGACAGACTTGGATCAGCCGACGGACTATTCTCTGCGCTACGCTGAACACCAATCAGAAACCGGTTCCGGTTCTGACATATCTGAACCTGCAGCTGATGTCCACGAAGACACTATAAAACACTTCGCTACAGAAGGCACTCCCTACGAAACACCAGTCATATTCTCCACAGCAACTTCTATGTCGGATCTCCGAGTGATCGGTAAAGACAAGACGAAGATTCCGCAAGTTAAAGAGAACCCTGAAATCATGACGCATTCAGACGAAAAGGACACGTGCTCCATAGAAGATCCACCACGTCATGATAATGACAGAGCTGTGGTTACCCCACAGAATCCACCCGAACCGATTCCTGAGAAACGAGGAGTATTTGATACTAAATTCAGTTCAGGAATGATCAGTCCAGAGAAACCTGTCAACTACTGTGAGGAAGGTACCCCTGGGTACTTCTCGAGGGTTAGTTCGCTGAGCAGCCTGGGCGAGGCCACGGAGGAGGACAGCTTGGCCAAGAAGAATGCCATGGCCAGCATCAACCTGGATCCAAGCCCGCCGGAACAAAGTACCAGCTCTACTAAGGATAAAGAAGGTAACTATCATTGTATTTTTACGCCATTTATATGACCGATATCTACCAAAGATGTCTGTTTGATAGGAAAAAGTGTACTTTTACTATACTTTACATTCAAAACTGGTACCTCATAAAATCGTACCATCTCTTACGTGGGAGGCAGATTCTCTACGGCCTCGTGAAATCCGTTTTTGCCGCGTTGAACAATTTATTTGTAGCACTTTGATTATGTTGTTGTTACTTTGATTATTTTTGGATTATGTTGTGTATTACTATGAAGTAACGGGTTCTCAGCTCATTACACGGAAATTCTCTACTTAATTTTAAAGTATGCCTGGAAAGAGAGAGAAGCAGCTATCATATTACATTTTATCACTTACTGTCCAGCATGAAAATATAATTAATGACTTTAGGAAACTGAAACAGGTTACCCTCTTAAATGTTTTCATTATGATTTGTTTATTTTAAGTATTTCGCGAGTATTTGTGCTAGTTAACTGCGGCATACAGACAGTTTGATAGTTATCTCATTGGAACTTCTCCAAGCACACGAGTAACGTGATGTCATTACTCATCTCATATTAGTGACTGGACAGTTTACAAACATCGGGCTGAATCCTAATTTAACTGTTATTAGTATGGCATTTACAGTATAGTAAGGCGTGTTGCTTATTATTTCATTGCCGGAACTGCCATATTCGTAGAAAATACACTCACTACTTGTTCCTAAACTCTGTCAACTTTATGTAAAAATTAATAATTCTAATAAAAATAGTGAATTTAAAGAAATATTTATATTACAGCCGATTTTTTATGTTAAATTTTTCGAACGTAAAACAAACAACAGCACCAAGCTTTAATTGTATGAATTCTGGAAGACTGTTACCTAATATAGGTACCTAGATTAGGTAACTAGGTACTCTTCCAGAATTCATACAATTATTATTATTAGGTACCTACTGCTGTTTGGCAACGACACTTACAATATAGCTCTCATTCTGCACTTGTATGGAACCCTAATTGGTTAGATGCGGGCTGAAATCAAGCGAGTGCCTAGCTACATTTAATTTATTCATAGGGAAAGTTGAATTAGCAGCCATGGCAATAAAATAGTTTTTAAATTTATTTAAAAATAAATACTAACTTAACTAGTTCGTTTGAAATTCACTTCCATGTTAAACTGGAAATTATAAAAAAAAAAAACATAGAAAGTTCCAGCTTGTTCTTTGCCGAGGTTTACTGTTACAGCCAAACTCTTCAAAATTATACAAAAAAGTACCAGATTCTTTATGTTAAAATATTCCTTGCAGGTTCGAAAGCGGTAACATTTGCCAGCGAGCCAGTGCAGCAGCCTCGGTTTGTGGAAGACACCCCATTGATGTTTTCGCGCTCCAGCTCGCTAGGATCGCTGCCGGAGTGCTCCCATGATGACCAGGGGTCCGTGGTCTCAGAAGTCAGGTGAGCTTTTACTATTAAAAGGGTCTCCTTTTCGCGTGTTGTTTTTTTTTCCGCAAAATTATTCCTTTCGACATTCTTCTATATTCTACAAAGCTCAAACAGCTGCCAAAACAGAGGCATCTTGTAAATATTTAAGTGTTACATTACAACTAGATTTGCTTTACACTGCATAAAAACTTCTTCCGACGGGCACAGATAATACAATACTGACAGATGCCTAATGTCATACAATTAACCGGGCAGACCGTCTGGTAGGCCCGTTTTTAGGACATTGTGACGCAATTAAATAACACATTTACTTTATTTGAACAGTTTTTCACGGTTTAAATCTGTTAGATGAATGTTTGTTTAGAACGGGTTACCCGATTTAACCGTAGAGCCATTTTTTGATATTTTTAAAAGCTTATTTACTGTACTACAGAATGGGACCCCATGCTACGGGTGACATCGTTTTTATAGGTTGGTTTTCATTAAGGCCTTTTTAATTTTCCAGCCGCCTAACATCGGGCTGTATATCACCTAGCGAGATCCCTGATTCCCCTGGAGCCAGCGTGCCACTGTCGCCCCATCCACCCATGTCAGAGCTACAATCACAGGCACCTACAGAACCTTCTACACCCCCTTGTAAGTGTCGCGTTTAAAATCTAACTTAGCTTTAAAAAATCAAGAAGAATGTCCAAAGAAAAATTGAAGAAATCCTGAAGAGTCGAAATGTCAGAATCAGTGGTCAGAAAACGACGAACCGATGCGTTTCGTGTACTTTGGCATTCTTCTGAAAGGCCATAGAGCCTTTCACGTTAAATGTTTAAAAATTCATCCTTTATTTTTCTATCAAAAACTCTAATTTTTGCTTTTAAATCTATTAATTTTTCTCGGTAGTAAATTTTATATTATTCTTTTCCTTCTAGCAGGCGGCATGGTATCAGTGTTCGCGGAGCGCCCTGTCAAGTTCCTAGTGGAGAACACCCCCGCGCCCCTCTCGGGGGCCACCTCCCTGTCCAACCTCACCATAGATGATGAACCCACGGGGTCCATACTGCGCACAATCGATGAGGTAAAACCTACAAATACCTACAAATTTCGTCTGCTTAACCTTTTCACCGCCACTGACGGCTATAGACGACAGCTCGCGACTTGCCCTCAGCGCCACTGACGGCTATAGCCGACACAAAGTAGACACAGATTTATGTTATAACTGGCAATTTTAAAACTGTATCGTGTATTCATTTCGCATATTTTATTTTTTGTACCTTCTACTTTGATTTATAAACTTTTGCTCTTAGTTAAGTATTCGATTTGTAATATAAAATAAGAAAAGTCTGATTTGTTTTGAAAATTGGCTTGGCGCTGGTGGCAATTTTTTGTTTGCATTGCTTGGCGGCGAAAAGGTTAAGGATTTTCTCTGCTTCAATAGTTATCTCTCATGTGGGAACGCAGTACTTTTTTACTCTGTACCTTATATTACACGTTATTGTTTAATTTTACAGCAACCGAACAATCTGGGCGCGAAAACATCAACACCAGAACGTAATACCTCCGCCTCACAACCACGTGATCACGAAATACGGAATGATAACAGGTAATCTATATTAATCTATGTATTTATGTATTTATACTATGTGATGCTATTGTCTAGGGGAGACTGCTAGGAGGTAGGTCTCATATTGGATACTTCTGCGCGTATTTATAATCAGCTCTCAAGAGTGACAGCGAGTTTGAGTTCGTATCAGAAATGTCATTCCAGTACAAAATTACCTGTCAAATCCGCACTCAATATTGCTCTCAATCTTGAGATCGCTTTATAAAT
Organism: Scrobipalpa atriplicella; assembly: GCA_029255725.1. Lineage (NCBI taxonomy): Eukaryota > Metazoa > Arthropoda > Insecta > Lepidoptera > Gelechiidae > Scrobipalpa > Scrobipalpa atriplicella. Next base: position 61,089 of record JARACY010000431.1, read on the forward strand.
ACGAGCCTTAGAAAACTTGTCCAAAAGGTACAATTGAAAGATTTGATTGAAATCTGTATATGGATCAGAAATGTCTACAATTATATATTTTTTCCTCACAGCCTAGTTGGCAGTGTATCTGCCTGCTACGCAGAGGGTCCCGGGTTCGATTCCCGGCCGGGGCAGACATTTGAATGATGAATTTAAATGTCTGTTTCTGGGTCTGGGCGTTCATTGTGGTTGTTTCTGTGTATGTCCATGGCACCCCGATACAGGGAATCCTAGTGGGGGCTATGAGTGTAATCGTGTGTTTTTTCTTTTAGGCCACAAATCCCACCGTTGCCTCAAGCGATCGCAGCTCCCATAGAACCTTTAAAAGGTCAGTATTTTTAATTTATAATGACTCGAGGGTTTTAATGTATTGCAATGTAGGCGATGGGCTGACAACCTGTCACTATAGCAATACGTACATGACCATCTGAAATAACCCTCGAAACTTGTCAGACGTAGCGGAAAGACCTTTCGGTCGTTTTCGCTCTGCCTACCCCATTAGGGATACAGGCGTGATTTTATGTATGTATAATGACTTAGACAGACTGCCTGTGTGATGCCCGGTTAGTATAAGTTTTATTTTCCATAAATGAAACGATCCCTCTTATTTGTAGGTGCTCAGACCCCCGGCAGTGTGGCGTACAGTGACTCCTGTCAGGTGTTCATGACGGAGGACACACCGGCTCTGCTGTCCGGCGCCGGCAGTAGAGGAAATCTATCGCCGCTATCAGTAAGGTATGATAACGACACCTGATTATGCTTCCGTGCTGGACTGGGAGTGATAGAAAAACATAGAATGTGCCAGCTGCATCTCCTCCCGGGCCTGCTGTGAAAACCAGCTAAGGGATTCGAGGGTTTTAGTGTATTGAAATTTTAGTCGATAGGCTGACAACCTGTCACTGTAATACCCCTCAAAACTTGTCAGACGTGGCGGAACGACCTTTGTTTAGGTCATTTTCGCTCTACCTATCCCATTCGGGATAAAGGCGTGATTTTATCTATAAAAACCAGTACCCTCGTTCAATCACCTAGATTAGGTAGCCGACCCCAAGAGATACGGAAAAAAAAAGCTATGAAGATGATGAGGCAGTTAATAGTATGATGCGAATTTCAGGTCTTGTACTGCGGACGCGGCGGCTGAGCACACCAGCGACAGCTCCAACATGAGCGATGTAGACTTGCTCGAGGACACCATACAGAAGGGAATCGCTAAAGTATGTTATATCTCACTTCAACATTGTATCAGCCCGAAGAAAAATTTCTAGTTTCCATGCATGCCATCAGATGTCTAAAATTATACAAAATTCGACAGCATTTTATAGTAGTGTCGTCGAATAGTTTCTAATCTAAAGGCTATATATACGAATACGATAGAAAGGGTATATGCATCGTGAAATGTGTGAATCTACCCATGAAACTGAACAACTTTCCCTAAGGAACATAGGTCGAAAAACGAAAAAAAAGTTGACCATCCATTCAAAACGCATCAGCTGATAGCGCACTTAGTATGGGAAGTCTTTTTTTTTTTTTTAGTATTTCGACCTATGTTCCTTAGGGAAAGTTATTCAGTTTCATGGGTAGATTCACACATTTCACGATGCATATATCCTTTTGTTACATATAAAATACTGAAAAAAGTGTTTTTTTATTTTCAGGTTGTGAAAAACAAAGGCTCACCAACAGAAGCAGCACCTGCTAACCACTACAGAGATGACTTCTATGTAAGTATTCTATCAGTATTTATTTAAAAAATTATGCCTTCCATGCTGTACTGGGAGCGATAGAAAAACATAGAATGTTCCAGCTGTCTTAGAAATCAGCAATAGGGATTTGAGGGTTACCACCGTGTATTGTAATTTAGGCGATGAACTGATAACCACTATTAGCGATACACATTTTGTCCTTTTACTAGGCGTTTGCACGCTCTGTCTACCCTGCAAGAGATTGAGGCGTGACTATGTATGTGTGCTTTACCACTGTTCCTTCTTTTCAGCGTTCCCTGCCACCCTACTTACGCACTTCCACCGAAACTGTCAAAGGCAGGGAATGGAGCGGCGAGAGCCCCCCGCCCCCGCCCCTGCCCCCGCGCGGGGTGCGCCCCGAACAACTACCAATACCTGACAAACGACCAATACAATCATCATTGCCCGATAGGCCACGCCCACAAGCCGTGACAAACCTCAACAGAACGGAATCCCTTAGTTCCCTATCAGCTGACTCTTTCGGCTCAACAGACAGAGAAATCTTCGAGGAAACCGTCCAAGCGGGACTCTCCTGCGTCAGCCCCAGGCTCTCCGGTAAGGCACACTCCGTTGAAAGACCGAGTGAGACCTCCCGACCAGGCAGGCATCATAAGTCTTTGGATAGAAGTGATAAGATTGCCAATAGAGGGAAAAAGGTTAGGGATTCGGAGTTTGAAAGACACGTTGCGTCTGGTGCATACAATGTAAAGTCCAAGGGTAAAAGGGTAGAAGAATTGAGTAGTGGAATGACGAGGTCACCGTATTCGTATCACGGTGAGAGTTCTGGTTTTTCTTTAGCCCAGCATTCGAGAAGAAGCCTTCGATATTACGATGATGGTCCCCCAAGTCTTCCAGCGAGGATCGATGACCCTAGAAGACCATTAGAAAGAAGCAACTCTTTAAGCTCTTTGAGCAATGATTCCTTTGGTTCCACTGATAAGGAAGTCTTCGAGCGATGCGTCAGGATGGGAATGTCTAAAGCGCAACCGAAGAGTCGGGAAGATAAGTTGAGGGTACGAAGCGATGATAGATTAGAAACTAGAGAGTCGCGACGTAGAAAGAAGGAAACCAGACCGGCTCAGGGAGCGTTAGACAGAATGGTAGGAGACGAATATTCGAGAGATAGGGCTATTCTTGAAGAGGTTATAGCTAAAGGGGCAGGGGAGCATAAATCTCAGTCAAAAAACGTCCCGGCACCGTCTGTGGGTCGCGCGGCCGCAGGCGGGCTCGCAAACATCGCGCTAGAACACAACACTGGCTCTGAAAATGACTCCGCTTTCGACATCTCAACAGACCTCGATAACACGCAAGAGTCTGTCGAATCACAAGAGATAAACATCTTTGACCGTTCAAACGAACTCCCAACTATAGATTCAGGGAATACTACTTTAGAGTCTACCGCGGATATACCAGATATGGAGCGCTCGAACGAATATCTTGCGCCGAAATCCGTTAACACAACGATAGAATCGGAAATCAAAGATGAACTCAACAGGTCTAACGAATCGTACGCTGACGTCCTCGACGGGTCTTGGAGCGATCCGGAATCTCCTAACCACTACGAAGCTGCTACTCTAACTCGTAAAAATAAAAACATGAGCAAACTAGAATGGACTGACATCAATTTCGATAAAGTCCTTACACACGAAGAGTTGTCAAAGAAAAGCAGCACGGATACTTGGAACGACAATACGGTTCCTGATGATGTCACATTCCCGACTATAAGCGGTTCCGTTCACATGGTATCTTCGCTGAGAAGTGAAATAGCTGATGCGGCAATGGCCCTACCAGATCTGCTGGAAAAGAGTGACATGGCTACCATGTCTTTCTCGAGACCGGATTTAACTAACAAACTTGACGAAGAACAGACCGAGGCGTCGCATAACCTTCAAATAACTGAAGACAGTAAAACTAGCAGCGATAAATTGCTAGAAAATGTTCCTGAACCTAGTTTCACTTCGTTGATTGAAGATGGGGAGCCTAAATTCGATTCAATAATGTCTTCAGTGATTGAAAAGGAAGCTGCACGATTGGCAGCTCAGTTAAAGATTTCGCAGTTCAATGGAATGGAAAACAGTGTCACGTCTCTTACGTCTTTAGATCTTGAAAACGTCAGACCTCCTTCCAACTTGGGCAGTCTGCTATCTTTGAGTGCTTCAGGACATTGGGACGAATCTTCTGCGCAAACGTCCAAGAAATCTCAGAAGAGTAGAAAGAAGTCCTTACCAGTCGCTTTGATGGTGAAAAGGGCGCTATCCAACTCCTACCATCAAGGTTCCACGGAGCACTTAGACAGCAACCCTGTCAGTTTACTGGACAATGTTAAACCTCCTTCAGATATGGAACATATTGACATGGAGAGCAGTATGGTATCCGTATCCAGTATAGTTTCCGAAGTAGTTGAAGTCAAAGACAAAGTACCAGTAGTTTTTGACCTTAAACAACCTGTCCAAGACTTCCCAATGTGCAATGCTTTCAACACTGTCTACCACGACTTAGATAATGTCAATCCACCATCTTTGTTTAACGAAATGACAGAATCAACCATTGAAATGGAGCAGACGACTGTAGAAAATGCGTATGAAGATTGCATCTCCACACTTAACGTAACTGATATACCATCTGGTTCGGAAAATGGTACTCCATTGCCTTCAGATATGAGCAGTGTTGAATCTACGCCAAAGAAGCAAAGAAGCAACTATTTGACGCCTAAAGAGAAGCGATACGTAGCAAAGGATAGATATCAGACGTACACAATCACAGACACGGATACCATAACAGAAAATGAGGTTTTGACGGTAGACACGGACGATTATTTGACTTGGACGAAATCTGAAAGCGATAGATCTGAGGACTATGTTACAGCGGCTTCGGAAATGAAGTCAAAACGCAAAGCAAGCGCCAAGCAAAGACGGCTCGAAGATAGAGCGAGATATCAAACACAAACTGTTGACATTCGTAACATCATTCAAGAATCGTCCTCGTCTCAAGATCCACACATTGAAAGCTTGAAACAGCGCTTAGCGTCCAAAAAGACAATGAAACAAAAACGCGCTGAAGACGCTGAAAGGTTCAGAACAAGAACATTAAGCGAAGATATTCCTCCCTCGCCAACTTTCGTCACTAAAGACGCTAACTTCGAAAATGTTGAAACCACAACAGGGTACGACAGCTTGTCTTCCAATGAACTGAATCACCAACAGATCCTTGATGACCGACAGAGAGATGATGAAGACGTATTCTCTAGAGATAGCGGTCACAATGATGACGATATGGACCTGAATATCAGTCAAATGCAAACGTACACGAAGAGTTTCAGAAGCTATCTTCCGTCAGTAGAAAGCCCGACAGCTGTCGATATGATTGTAGTGAACAACTTGAAAAACATCGAAATGACTGCGTCTTATCGGCGAAGTCTACAAGGCGAGAAGAATAACCCGAGCAGCAGTGATTTTGCTAGTTTTGAAGACGATAGTGCGAAAGAAAGAGCTCAGTCTGATTCGGATTCTGAAGTGCCTCAGATCAAAGCTAAACCTAAAATCATCAAACCAGAAAATAGGCGAGATGAAAGTCTTGACTCCAATGAATCTATTGATAAAGAAATCGATACGCCTAAAGCTATTAGAGGGAGAAAGAAGGCCATGTACGTCTCACCTTACAGGAGGAATATTCCTAATGTCAAAAAGACTAGTGCAGAAACCGCTAAAGCTACACCTAAACCAAGTACTTCAAGACTAACTCCAGCTAAACCAACCAACGTCAAAACAGCAACCAAGTCTGCTTCCAAACCACCAAGCGCTAGTAGTTCGCCTAAGAAGTCAATCCCAACGAAAACTCCATCTAAAATAGCTCAAAAGCCTATAACTATTCCTCTCGTAGCTGCAACAGCTAAACCCTTACCTTTGGAACGTCAAGGGACATTCACTAAAGAAGAAAGTACGATTCCGCCTAAAGATTTACCAGTTCCCGACAAAAAGACTAACGTTCCAAGAATGTCTAAAGCTACGACGCCAACGACTCCTACTGCAAATAAATCACCATCGCGCTTACCACAGCCAAATCGATACAGCAGACCGCCTTTAACAAAAGCTAAAAGTCAACAAAACACTAAACAAACGAAGCCACTTACTACAAGGCGACAATCTGAAACTTCAATCAAAAACTCACCATCGACCCAAAGCTTACAGAGCAATGACAGCGGGAAAACAGTCACACTAAACAGGAGTTCACGACAAGGCAGCACGTCTAGCGTCAACTCGCAGACCTCGAAAACTAAATCAAAAGACGTCGAAAGCAAGATCGCTAACCTCTGGAAGAAAGTTGAGCAAAGCAAGAGCCAACCAACGAAACCAGACAAAAGAATATGGATAGAAAGCGACAAGCCCGAGACTCCGAAACTAATACGTAGCTCCACATTCGAAGGACAGCCAAAAAGTCAAGTGCCAACTGCTCCTAAACAGAAAACAGCCATCGGTATGAGAGTGTCACAAATACCAAGCCTTAGAGGCAAGCCAGGACAGAGCAAAACCGGACCATCCAGTCCAAAAAAGGTAGCTAACACTAGAATATTTACTAGAAAACCTGTCAATGGACAAAGTTAAATGGCCTAAACGGAACGAAATTTTCTTCAGAGATTCCGCGTGGTTAATCTTTTAGCCAAACATTAGGAGCAATTATGCTTACTAACAAGGCGAATTTAAGTGTGGAGAATGATTGATAAAATCTAAAAAAATATTTTGGATCTAGTGATATTCCAAACACATAATAAAGCAGTTAATACGTTTTTTGTATGTTGAAAAGGTCCTTTCATTTTTTTTGTGTATGTATCTTTTTAATTTTATTTATTCAAAGTTTAAAGAAAATAATGATGAGAATATTAATTTTGAGTGAAAACCGTTAGTGATTTTTTTTTTATTCTTATGTATATTTGTTGCATTTACTCATGAGGTTTATTGAAATAGTATTTATGTATGTAAACGAATGTTCGCGAAAGCATTTTAAGTGTATGTTAGTTTTGTAAGTGAAATTGTATGAAGACAGTGTTTGAAGTTTGTATACTACCCGGGTAGAGAGATTGTTATTTTAAGAAATCTATGTATTAATCTATTGAATTAGGTAATTCGTGCAATAAACCACCAAGGACGAGCATTTGACTAACTTTTAGAGTTTCTTAAAATGACGTATAATATTTGACGTTGTTTTTAGACGACACCGAAAATTAAAGCCTTTTTACAATGGTCACAATGAAGTGAAACATGCATGATGATGAGCGACTGTAGTCGTCAATAAGGGCTAAGGTTTGGCTAAGGTGCAGCAACTTTACCATTCCATCAAAGATAAAACACCAGTGTAAACGCGCCTTATTGGGGAAATATTACATAATCCACCTGTAGGTACTCACTGGCGAATCCTAAATGCCTTCAAATCCTGTCAATATATCTGTAATATCACAACAAAACGTATATATTTTTAAACTATGTAAACCTTTTGGTCACACCAAACCTTATCATGAATTTCATGATGAAAATTTTGTTGAATTTTCATCAGAAATATATTACAGAGTGGTAAGGTTTGATTCGACGAGGCACTGTAAATACCCATTAAAACTAGAAATAAGGTTACCGTACCAGGTTTTATATTTTTCATAATATTCTTAATCATATTACTAAAGAACACATCGCTTGAAGAAATGAGGCATAATAAATTATGTCGTTAATTTTTGATCTAGTCAGTTTTAAGAATTTTGAAGTGCTTAGAAACAACTTTAATACCATCGCTTATTGTATGTAGTTTCTTATATTCCTATAATTGTATTCTATGTTAAACTATGGGCCAACATGTCTCCCAATTATTGGAAGTCACTATTTCTTCCAAACTTTTGATTACATAGCTTTGTAGCTTCAGTGATCATGTTTATATCATCAAAATGTTTTCTTAGTTCTGATATAGCATAATCATTTTAGAACTAGTGTTTTTCTAACCGACGAAATCTTATGGGGACTATGTAAAATCATAGCAGAATCCAACTGACAACATTTGTCCAATAGAGAAAAATATTTACAAGTTTCAAGAAGATTTTCTCGGCTAATAAATTTACCTGCGAGAAATTCCGCGGGTCGTTGGTAGTCTAAATAGAATATTCTTTTGGCTGAACATTAAACTTAAACCAATATGTAGTTGAATAAGCCAACATTTTCGTATTGTAAGCCAGTTTTAGTAAATTAGATTTAAGATGCGTAATTGGTGGTAATAAATGTAATACTTACTTGATGATTTCTTTGTTTTATTTTATTTTATAAACCACTATTGTCATTGTAACACACAACACTATAAAAACAGGTCTATTGATATCCGTGTTAGGTTCAGAAGGTCTACTGACCTAAGCGGGCGATTGTCCCAAATCGTCTATTTCTATCATTTATTTGGCTAACAGCACTAAAATAAGTATTGTACATCTATGCATAGAAGAGTAATATAATGTGACACGTTAACCAGTGTATTTGTACGTTAACCATTGTACAAGTGTAATATGCCCTTTACTATGACTTAAAATTCTTGTGCAAACTGAATCAATACCACTATTGAGAGGGCAATGATAGTTAGGTCATTTTAAATAAAAATCATTATTGAACTAGTCAGATTCTTTATTATGTAATGTATAATTATGGTCAAATAGTCAATACAATAACCAGATGGAGTTGCATCCTACTTATAACATTGCGTACTGTGTTATAGCATTATAATATTAAACCTATGCCCCTTAAAATATCTGTTCAATATTAACATACAAAATGGTGTATATGAACATGTAAAGTTAAATATTAGTTGTAACAAAATCTATACTGTTCTATGGAGGCTTACGGAGGTAGATACGGTTTGGTATTGAAAGACTGACCAGCCAGGTTAAGGGGAGTATTTAAATTGACCTTTCCATACAAAAGGCGAAAACGGTTCCCATCCAGTAAACATAGTCCGATTCCTATAATTTTGGGAAATGTCTCAAAAACTAGTTATACGTTTTTATTTTTTAGAAATATTACAGTTATAAAAAGCATATTTTGCGAGATTTTCTCTAGTTTGGTAAGGACAACGCAGGCTAAATCACCTGATTGCTTGTCAAGCAAAAGGGTACCGTGCTTCGGAGGGCACGATAAGTCGTCTGTCCCGGTCGCAGTCCTTGATAGTAGGAGTTACACAAAACCATGTCAGAGGTCTGTTTTTTAGGCACTAAAAACGAAACCAGGGCTCACCGATACGTTCTGCAAATGGTGCATTCTGCGCACGGTACATTTTGCGAATGAGCCTTTGGTCTGACCAGTCAGTCTTGCAACACTACAAATACGGCACAAGCCCAGTTAGCAATACATGTGTATAATCTACTTATTAATACATACGACGGTGCATTGAGGTAATGCGGTATACAGGCAAAACTTACGCTTATGTAGTTATGTAATAGAATATAATATTGGCTGTTATACTATTGTGCACATGGGCCGTGATTATTAAGAAGCTAGAACAGTGAAACGGCAGGGTTTAAAATGTTTCATCGCGATATGGCGTTGTGTACAGGGTGTGACAAATATATATACCTTAAAGGATGTAAATCTGACCATGAAACTGAACAACTTTTCCCAATAGGTCCGAAAACGAAAAAAAAAATTGGCTTCTCATTCAAAATGCATCAGCTGATAGCTCATTTAATTTAGAATGGAAGGTATATTTCCTTGAATATTCGTAGCAATTCGTAGTTGCAAAAATCACGACATAAGTAATACAAGTCTATACCTGTCATTTTCGTTCATGAGAGAACAGAAAGGGACGGCAATAGTTTTAGTCAAGATTTAGTTAAGACGTGCCGTCAACGAATCGGTAGCAATGTCACGCCCAGCCGGTTCACTGTTTAGCTGCTCACAGAATAAGGCAAATACTTTTAAAACAGAAAACCTTATATTAATTTTGGCATAGAATATGTCGATCTGAATAAAAATAGTGTTTTAAAAACTTCGACATATCCTCAGCCAAAACCTGCGTTTCAGCGTTTCTATTTACAATTTAAAACTGCGTACAATCTTATGCCAAACATTAAGCGAAAGCTGTTTATAACATTAAGACCACCATTTCCTGTCCTGCTAGGGCCTGGATGATATTTCCCTGAACTAATGTGCCTTCTTCATTATGTATATCACACGACATTTCATAAGTTCATCCTACGTACGTATACTTTCACCCCTGTAATACGTATAAAGGTGTCACAGAATGGATTCTTAAGAATGTGAATCTGATCCAACTTTCACCAAGAAGCATACCTAAGTAGAAAAATTACAAAAAAAATTATGCATTTCGTATGGGAAGTCATTTTTTTTCCGTTTGGCGACCTTATGTTCATTGGTAGGTAAAAGTTGTTCAGTTTCATGGGCAGATTCACATCCTTCAGAATGCATGTGGATGGATATTTCCTTTCTGTTACATCTTGTATAAACAGAGAAATCACAAGACTAGGCCCCTTTCCTCTACTTTTCGACAAGATTTTGTTAGAGGTTATTTTGAATAAAAACAGTTGGTAGGTACTATTTGCTGTTGAAACAAGTAGCAGGAATGTATTTTCTTAAAAATCCTTTTATAAATTTTATAATTATATACCTCGACGTTTGGAGGGGACGACGGCTGACGGCGGACGATTAAATGAAAATACAATCTTTAAGGTATTAAAAATACTCTTTGAATAACAAAATCTTATCGAAAACTTTTTACAGTTATATTTCCTGTTCTGATTCTCATGCTAAATTATGGTGGCCGACAAAAACTATGTACAAAAAGTTTTTTCAAAATAGGTACCGAGTACGACAAATATTCCGAAAGTAAAAACTATAGACTTATTATGCAAACTTTAGAAACGCTAAAAGAAAAACATCCGAAAACTAATTTTAGCTTATACTGTAACTTCGACCGGGTTTCACCGTCACTTATATCTAACATTGATAGCTTCAAACTTCAAAATAGACTCTTGAAAGCTAAGTTAAGAGGAGTATACACTAGAAAACGTATATTGCGCGTTGTATCAAAATGAAAATATGGCTGGAAGAGCACATTGTATGTTACCTATTACTTTGTATAAAAATATTCATACTTATTTTTTTCATGAGCATATCTTCAATCTGAAATACCAACAGTTCACAGAGATATAATATTGTGTATAAACATAATATACTACTTGTAACTATAGAACCTATGAATCTGGCTGGTATAGTTATAGGCAGACACTTTGTAGTAGTTGGAGAAAATTTAAGATTGAATTTTCAATGCGCGGACTGTGCCATTCTATGTCAAGTTAAATACCGGAAACTAAAGCTAACTTTGCGCAATAATCGTTATCTAATGTAAATCCGTGTAAACCCCACTTATGCAACCATTTTAGATAAAATTTGTGGTCCAAAGGTTGCGCGCTGTTATCTTAGGTACACTACACTATCCCAATAAGAAAATTTGATTTAGTAGACAAATCCCTGATGCAAGAACTTTACAGTTTTTTTTTAATTAGCCTGTATGTAATGTGTCCCACTTTAAATTTAATAAAATATAATTTCATTAAAGTTAAAGTTAAAATGACAAGACCCATTTAGCTTTAGAAAGTATCAGTTATTTAAAAATACAGGAAATTTTTATTTTGTTTTTAGGAAGTTTATAAACGTTTTTTTTAACTTAGACATTTGTCTACTAAAACCACAAATCTACGGACATTTCGTGTCCGCCATTAAAAGTTTTATAAGAACATAGTGTTCATTATCAACAAGTTAAAAATATATTTCTCGTTGGGACATTCACATAGATATATCTAACTTCAATACTTTTCACTTTGACATTACAACATCTTTGATAAATAAATATAAAATAGAGACCACACCCGGTCTAAGGTTCTTATGTTTAGATTTAGATATAAAGACAGATTTATAAATGGAAAATATCTATTTTTGTACAAGTTCTGGGTATTGAGGTAGTATTATGTACAGGCACGCGGGCAACGGTTTTTAATAATTTATTTCTTATCCGCACCTTCGATAGAGCACAGATAACTGCAAAAATGTGTTATATTATAACGACTTCATACTTGTTATTACAACTATGAAAACCATGTTCCATCACATTTTAAATTAAAAATCTTGAACTCGCGACCTTCGGAATGCAGTTCCATTCCATCGCTGTGCCAACTAAGCTATCGAGGATCCCTTTTTATAATTTTTTTATAATATTTAAGATGTTTATTAATGCGTCCATAATTTATGAAGTTCTTAAGATGCCCGCGCGTGCCTGCACCAACCATCAGTATAAACGGATGCTGTGTACCTACTTATCGTTACATCTCGGATCTTCTTCCTCCGAATAGAACCACAATACCCTGTGCTGGTCTAACCTAACATCTATTACTAGGGACATATAGGTCGCGGAAGGTGCGATACTATGATATTCGAGTTCAATCACGCAGGTTTCGAGACGTATACTTAGAGAATTGTCTCGCCAATTCTTGTTGAGAAATATCAATCATTTAACTTCTAATAGGCGGACTTCACTCTTGCATTTGTGAGGTACACGGAATTATCAACTTAAGTCGCCTTTCACAGGTAATCAAATATCACGAAAACACCCCCTCCGCGACGAAAAATTACATCAAAAATGGTATAATTTGCAATGAACCATGAATACAGATTCGATAAGTACTATTTATATTGAATAATAATGATAATGAAAGCCTCTAGAGAGGTACAACACCAAGATATTGTTGCAAGCTTGCACTGTACAGCGTCTCGACACATCGCGCGCGAAATACAACAAGATATCCTTTAATTCAATGAAATTTGCAAATCGATACCATCGTGTTTTGGGGTCTATAAACTGCTTTTACTTAACAACTTTAAAGAAATTCTATTTAAGAAATCAGCAAACAGTTTGTGACAAAGTTATAATCTGCTGTTTCGAAAGAACCTCTGCAAGTTGCAAAGAAAAATCAATTTACAAGCCGCAAATCACGGGTCTCGATTGTAAAATTCAAATGAAAAAGGCAATACGTTCACACGCAGTCACACGTATATATCACGTATATGCCTTAGTTTATTTTTGCATTCAAATATACTTTCGTGTGTGACTGAACGGGTAAAGGAACAGTTTACGTTCATTCGCACAAACAATCTTTTGTTCAGAAATCTGAAAAGTTGAAGATTTTATTTTGAAATCTTCCTAAGACTAATTTTCAATACGTAAAACATTCAGTTCGCGCGCGAATGTGTCGAAAAGGGAAACCAATCTGCGTGGTTTAGTGAGTTAACCCAACGTCGACGCTCCGACGTTATTCCGAGACATCGACGTCGGAAAACTATTTTTTTTTTAGCACAGCGTCTATTTCAGACCTGCTCATGCCTTTTGAATCAATCTGATCGAAATTTTGAATTCACATCTGCCTGTTACCTTTTGTAGGTGAAAGAGGCGCCAATCTAGCAATTTTCATTGTTTTTTTTTTGTCCGTGTGTCAAAGCCAGTAGTTTCAAGCTACGTTATAATTTCCTGTAATTCGTACATCTGACTCCCGTATATATCCCTGACTTTCTTAAGTCGATTAAGTTCAAAGAACGTATATAATACCTAACAGTCTTTGGATACTTTTATCACTAAGACTCCTCTTCTCAACATGTAAATAATTCCCTCCAAAATATATTTCGGAGTTTATTTTTTATATTTATTTTTTCACTTTTTAATTCATCAACGTTTTATAGTTTGCAGTTATAATATCTGCTTTTGATTGAAGTAAACATTTCTTTACTTTGTTTCAAGTTCATTTGTTTGGCGCATATGGACAATCTACCGGGAATGGATTTTTTTATATTCATGATAACTTACAACGATATTGTACCAACTTTACATTTTTGTGTCCACCCCATATGCGCATTTGATCGCATCCGTATTCTGTACTAACCGTATTTAGGTCAGAATATGTATTCACTCCAACGTCGTATACAAAAATACTGAAGATAGAAAGATATTTTAGTTTTTCGATATTGGAGCTACAATAAGGGTCCATACATAACACTACAATGCAACAACGCATCGTAATTTTCTTGTTTGTTAACCAGCGTTCTTGAGTTATTGCACCGCAATGTTATATAAGACGTCCTATAGGACGTTTAGTAACGTCTTTATGACCAGAAACGGACGCGTCTCGCCAGAGTCGTGTGGATTCCGAATCGTTACATCACCGTTAATAACATTTGTACTTGTAACGTTACTTCCTCTACCCTTACACTAAATATACATAAAAATATCACAGCACAATCGATTCACTTACACTATTGCCACGGCGCTAGGCCCCGCGGCTATAACACAACATAAAAGGAATCGAAGTAAAGCCTTCACACGTCTTCGATCTATTTGAGGTAATACATCTTAGATAGGCAATTGTAGCACATCAAATTGGAGTCCAAGGCGTGTAATGCTATCTTAAAAAACACGAGCCGCCATCTTGAAACTGCTTTATCCAACATTCAAAAGCGTCGTTACACACGCTCGCTTCAATACAAACACTTCAAATTGGAATGCTAAACTTCCACTCGTCAAAGGAATAACTACAATTGTGTAGCTCTGAATTTTAAGTTCGTCTTTAATTCGAGTCGAATCAAGATCAGATTGATTGTCAGGAATAAGGTTCAAAGATATTTAATTCGATAACGACCGGATCTATTATATATTCTGTGCCGGAGAATACAATCTGAAATCGATTCTTCTCAAAAAAATGCTGTGAAAATGTATTATTTTCCGCGGATACCAATATTATGGATTATGGCCAATTCTACTCAAGAATTTTGACAAAGATATAATTTTGATGGATCATCGATTTTTATCAATTTGACCGTATATTTCCGTCTTGCAGTAGCACTACAATCCTTTAGTTCCCGAGTTCAAAAGCGGCCTAGGCGAAGCAAAATCGTATGCGTTTAGAGCAAAAAGTATACAAGTATTTACAAAGTAATTTGCAGCTCGCATATCTTAGCCTAAACTTTGGATAATTTAACAAAATAGACAAAAGTTATAAATGAGAGTGAATTTACGCATTCTGTGTGACCACTTTAAAAGTGGTTGTGTCTTAAAAAGGAAGAACTAAAATAGATTACGGAATATTAGATTGCATTTCAGCTATTATTTGGAAAGTTAGCTTAATTTCAGCTGTCTATAAAGTTCACGATACAATCACGATAACGGTCATAGTTTTGTATGGAGTCAAAAACTAGTATACTTTTTGATAAACGAAGTATTTATCAATAGTTACCAGTATTAGTTTTGTGTTTCACTGGTATTAGAATGCCAGATTGAACATCATGTAATCAAAAAGTGCGAAAAGTTGCGAAAATCCACTCTCTTAGCCAATAAAATCGTACAAGTATGTCGAATGGCACAAATACACTACGGCTAATTCTTAAACTATTCCGTTTGTTGGTAGACGAAGCATCATTGTCACCCACGGCGCAAGTGGAAGGAGGATGCCTATACATGAAGTTGGCAACACTTAGTTATGACGTCAAAAGAGGGCGGGGCTATATGTTGATGTTTTGATCAATAAACCTGAGACATAGCTTGATGAATTTCATTTGTGAAATGAAAAGGTGCAGTGCATTTTTGTGTCAAAGTTACACTGGACATTATGGAGAGATATTAGAGAAATTGTTAAGTGACATCTAGCGTACGGTGGGCGTACTTTAGACATGTCTAAAATTGTATTTATTGTCAACCCTCTTTCCACTCCCACCGTGCTGTAAACACCCTATATAAAACTTAAACAACTAAAAGTGAGGTAGCACAATTATGAACAATGAATAACTATGTTTGGTGGGATATACACTACAATGTACAGTACAGATATATAACAGTTATAAAATAGTACCTATGGATTATTGAGGTATAAAGTAGTTGTGAGGTAGATCGGCTGGCCGGGCCTTCTTACTTAGTACAGCTATGTTCTAACTTGCATATTTTATTAGTTTGTGTAGTGTTTATTTCAAATTACGTCATAAACAATTAAAGATGACGGTTTTTTAATGTTATTGTATTTTTTTGTATTGAAAATAGCACTGAATCTTCTAATAAGAAAACAGTTTAGAACGTAGCGAAATCATCAAAGTTCCAACTTAGCACAGACTGCCCGGCCAGAGTTACACATGTAGGTTTAAAATACTTGTTACTCTATTTAGAATATATCGGTGTCAATAAAAGAGAGGGCCATGTCGTCTAGGTCCCCGTAATAGCCGCCACAAACCTTGGTGATGACGGGGGGCTCCCAGGAGGGCGCGGGGGCCCCGGGCGGGGGGCCCGCCACTAGTTGCGGGGCCACGTGGACCAGTGGGACGTCTTCGGGGCCGAAGTCCGGGCCGTACTCGCGAGGGATGTTCGCTGGTTGCTCGCCGAGCATTTCTGCAATAAACACTCAGGTAAAGAAACCAAATAATCAGTCACACTAGTGAAGGCCAGTAAAAAAAAAATGAACTTCTAAAATATAAGGGGTGTGTGTGTACTGTTATTAGAATAACGGCTATATCTAACAAAAGTAATATTTGTACCTCTATACTATACTAACAATTTCGACGACAATTCATATGGAGAGGTCAATTGAATTTCGTATTTTTTTTTTCACGAAAGTTGTAGGAACAATTTTTTTGTCTGAGGGTCATTTTTTTTGGGTCATTTTGCATACTCATTAAAAAATAACTCTGTATATGTATTATTTACACGACAAAACCAATTCTTGCTTGCTTGCAAAGCTTGTTCATTATAAATGTGAAATAGGGACTTAGAGTGACTCAATCTAATTTTCCTAGAAAACATCACATTATCAAGAAAAAAATCAGTATAAACTTGCTTACCAGAGACGAATTTGTCAATATCCTCGGGCAATATGGGCGTCAGTTCAGCAATACTGCCAACTGCGTTCATAGATTTGAGCTCTGTCTCGTAGCGTTCGGCCTCTCTCTGCACCACGGTCGAATCTATGCTCTCCGGCTCCATTATTTCATCGCAAAAATCAAACATTTTCTTCGTTTCGGCGTAAGATTGCTCTTCAAAAGTATCGGCTTTCGACTCTTCCTTCATAATTGTATCCATTGATTTATTGGCGGTTTTAGCATCTTTTATTACAATAGATGTAATCTTTTCTTTTGGCGGTTTCTGTTTTACGGATTCGATGTCCATTTGGGATTCATCTTGAGGCTTGTTTAAAGTTTTGGGATCGATGTTGTGCATCCTTCGCACGTGTTTCTGCCAGTTCGGCAGCGAAGCGAAAGTCTTCGGGCAAGCCACGCAAGCGTACGGGCGGGCACCAGTGTGAACGTTCAAATGTTGAGCCAACTGATACGGTTTAAGGAAACCTTTGCCACAAAACTTGCATTCGTAGCTTTTAACACTCGAATGGGTCTTCACGTGTTCAATGAGACGGTTTTTGGCGTTGAACACTTTCCCGCAGACTTTGCACATGTGGAAGACGGCTTCGAAGTGCGTCGGCGCGTGTTTCATCAGCAAGTATTTCTCCGCGTACTTGCGCGCGCAGACCGGGCAGGTGTACGTAGTTCTGCGGTGCACCGATAGATGGCGCAGGGCGACTAGGGCGTCTGGTAGAAGGAGGTTGCACAGGCGGCAGCGGATCTCCTTGTTGGTGATGTTCTCCTGGTCCTCGTGGGGCTGGCCGTCTGTTTTGTGCACATTGGAGTGGACCACCAGGAGTGACAGCCGCGGGTAGGTCTTGTCACACACATCGCAGCTGCGTGAAACAGAGAATCTATTAGTTTATCGGTTGGTGTCTCTACCTTAGGCACTTAAGGCATATTCGCATTCGCGTTGATAGGTTTACTTTGACAACAATGCATCATACATAATTATTAGCATGAACATTAGTAAGATTTAATACAAATATGTTCCCTACCAACATTTAAAACTTGAATGTTTCAAGGGCATCGAGTCAGCCCCAATTTTTATTATTATGTAAATAGTCTAAGCCCTCGCGCCTCGTCACAAATGAGGACGGAATCTCTATTATGTGATTTTGTGTCAAGGTCGCAGCTTTTCAAGTTAGAAACTGGATTTTATAAGCAAATTATTATTAATTAACCACTTGTCAAGATCAAGACTATTTTAAAAGTGATTGTGGAGGGAGCATCAACGATTTCCTGAGGGAGACTGTTCCAAGTATTAATATGTAACCTCGCTTATATCACATAATATGTGATTTAATATTATGAGCGTGATTTCATTGAATTTAAAATTACGATATTCTTTCTTTTAAAGATTCTTGGATTACAGTGTACTGTAATTTAGGCGATGGGCCGACACGACAACCAGTCACTATAGCGATACACATTTGAATCTAAAATTGCCCTCAGTATTTATCAGATGTGACGCCCAGGCTTTCTACTAGGCGTTCTACGCTTTGCCTACCCCGTAAGGGATATAGGCGTGACTTTATGTATGTTTGTTTGTTTGTTTACAAAAGTAATTTTCTCAGTATTGAAAATAAAGAAAGTGCGTATTATTAAATAATAATGCGTATTTTGTGGGGTTCCTTTTTTGCGACTGATCGCCTTTACCGCGATAAAAACGTTTTTAATAAATAATATATAGTAAAATTCGCAAATTAAGCATTTGTCAAATATAAAAAAACAGACAATTGAAAATATATGGTAAATGATACAACAGTTGCGTAATGGTTAGGGTTGAGAAGTCAACAATGACACAGGATATGAGTAGTTGAGGCTATTTGTACTCGCGCCCTTTGGATCGTCAGCAAAAACAATTTTATAGTACAATGTAAATGAAGGCATAGGAATATGGTAGACATTTTAGGATTTATTTTCTTTTCATAAAAGGAAGATGAACTAAAAGTTATTATTTATTAACTTTTTGTAAATAAACATTTGATTGTTTTTCATACCTTGCATTTTACATTGTCTATAGTGAATTTAATTAGAATATGAAAATAAATACTTAAAACATGTAAATGTAAGACAGAAAAATACAGAATTGTTAATAATGAATGTTAAAATCCAAAGTAATTTTCTGTCTTGATATCTCAAAAATGCAGTAAAATAATATTGGGAAAAAGACATGAAAAAATCACAAGTAAATGAAATCGCCAGCAAAATACCTGTTATCTACCAAATTCGCCATGCGCACAGCTATATTAAAAAATGCATACTTACACAAATCTGTTCTTGCTGTAATGATAATAGCAATGGTCACCATACATAGAATATTTATCGTAGTATTTGTGGCAAATAACACAAGTGTACACAATTTCTTTGTCCGGATGCTCATCAGCAATGTGGTTGTCAATTTCTATACGGTTTTTAAACAGTTCTTTGCAGTAGTTACACAGGATGCCACCAACAATGTTGATTGAGCTGTCTTCGGGCATTTCTTCAACTTCTAAATCTCTGGCAGCGTTATTCATATCGCCGAAATGTTTATTCAAATGTTGGGATGCATTCTCTTTTGTAAGGTTCTCGTGGCAGATTGGACAGGAGTATGTAAAGATGCAGTGTTGGTCAATGTGGTCTTCACACTCGTGGATGTTTTCGAAGTCATCGCCGCAAGTTTGGCACTTGTAAGGAGGTTTGTTGGCGTCATTTTTGTGTAGGATTTGGTGCACATGGAGCTCTTTCTTTGACTGGAACCTAGACGCAATCAATTTTAATTTATAATCAACTTAGTTCAGAAAATAAACAAATAAATATAAAGCTTGTTGATACTTACCGTAAGTTGCAACTGGGCTTGTTGCATCTGAAGTTATGAACAGTTTCAATGTGATCTTTGAGCGCAGTTGGTTTTGAAAATAATTTGTTGCAGCTATTGCACCTGCAGACATAAGATTGTTTATTATCCGACAAACTAATCTCAGATTATAATAGCATACACCATGCAATATAAAGAGATAGTTGTTTGATAAAAGAATGTACTTACTTGAACCGGTCTTTGATGACATGCATGGTGTAGCAGTGGCCTCGGAAGCTGGGGTAGCTAGCGCTGGTTTGGTGGCAAACAACACATGTGTAAGTGATTTCTTCAGTACCAGTGTTGTGTTGCAGGTAGTGACTATCAAACTCTTTTTTGTTTCCAAATACTAATTTGCAAATGTTACAGAGAATTCCTCCAACTAAGTCGATAGTGGTGAGTTTTCGGCCGGGGATGTGGGGGATGGCCGGGCCGGCGGTAGCGGGCTCGGGGGAGTGTGACGCCATCGCGGCGGGCCTATGTGTGGTCCATGTGTAGCGTGCCTATTGCATGTCAAATGGATGTCTGTGGCGCGGCTATGGGTAACATCGTATAGCTGTGGTCGCTACATGCCTGGAGTCCCGGTTCGGCCTGCAACAAGCGCGCAGGTGTAACGTATGACCTTGAAAGAGCTCAAACTAAGCACCGTAATTACACATACTTTTCTAGCTCGAACGTAAGTCATAATTCAATTTTATAATTACCTAAGAATATTGGATAACAGTAAGTAATCCAAAACATTCAGGATAGATAATTCGACCGAGCAAGTACCTACATAGGCCCCATAACCAAACGGGTTTTAAATTAAAAGTACTTACGAAATCGATTGAATATCTTATCGATGAACATCGAGATCACCTTTTGCTTCACATTTTAAATCACAATAGCTAAAATAAACTGTAAAATGTAATAAAAAATGTAATGCCGGACAAAAAACAACGCCAAGAAAACGTGTGGATTTTGATTTTGACAGATGACAGAAAAAAAAAAGAAAATCAATAAAAAAATATCGGATACACAAAGTGCATAAAGGGTAAACCACATCAAAGCTGTTGCCGAGCGAACGTTCGCGAGCATGTTTTGAGTTTTGCTTCAGTTCAGTCAGTCATAATGCTACGCTTCTCGGTGAAGTTTCATCGCACGCAGTGCAGGACGCAGACGAAGCGATTTTTGAAGTGAAATGAAAACTTCTTTAAGCGTCGTTGTGCACTTTTTGGGATGGGTAAGGCCGTTATCACACTGCACCGCGCACCGCGGCCTAGCGCGGTGCGACGGAGCGGTATCGTTCTTTGTAAGTAAATCGGTTTGTATGAAAATCACGCCTCCACGCCTACGCCAATGGAGCCATAGACAATCACGCGCTACTTCTATGGGTGCAGTGCAACCTGTAATTTTCTTTAAACTTCGAACGTAGGAGCAGATCTGCTCGTTCGGTGCAGATTTCCGTGGCCAAGAGTGTGAACGCACCATTTGGGTAGGCGACAGGTACGTAGTACCAACCAAACTAAATAAAAAAGTAAAAAGTCAATCAATTTCCGAAAGATTTTCCGGATTTTTGCAAATATTTAGAGATTTTCCAAAATTTCCTCTTGTACTCGTGATTCTTCTTTATTTTTTTTATCTCCTTTTCGGAAATCATATCTTAATTTATCATTTTCGTTTCGGCGATTAAAAATACCCTTGTGCTACACAAGCATCAAATATTTTTGTGTACAATAGTTTCGTGTGCGGCTTCTATGAACACAAATAAATTAAAAGTGATTTTCAGCAAACTCAAGCAAAAGATAAGCGGTGATCCAAAGAACCTAGCGAAAAGCTCTACAGGCAGGTAACTTAACTTTGTCCTTATAAATTATCTTTTCCAGGATTCAATTAAATGTATCTTGGATTGATTTTTAGCCGCTATTGATTAGCCTTGTAAATATTTCGTTCAATAATTCATCCCGAAGATATACAGTTCAGTGTTTTGTAATCAAACAAACTGTTTTGGCGACGCGCCAACTCGACTCCCAAAATAGTATGTGTCGATTTACGTACCTCACTCACCCGCCGTTCGCGCCATAGAGCCCACTTCCAGACTATCCTTCAAATCCTGAATATTTCCAATGGACCGCCATCATCCTCTACATTCAAGTTTCCACAGCTCTATGAGAAGCAGAGATTCATCGTCAACTGTTGGGAGTGACCCGAGAGAAAAGATCAAAGAATGCTTCCGAAAATTCATAGCATTTATGTTTACACAAGTGGGTGTTGGTGCCCTAGTTGTCTGCTATGCTATCCTTGGTGCTGCAGGATTCATGCACATTGAGAAAGACAGCCCTGATGAAATGATGGAAAAAGTCACAGTTTGGAGACAAAAATGTGCTGAAGACATGTGGAATGTAGCTAATTATGAAAATATGGATGAAGAGTCATTCAAGAGACATATCAATACTCGTTTGATATCTTACCAGAGCAACATAACTGCAGCTATCCATGCAGGATACAACGGCAGATCACCTGAAGACACTTGGTCATTTCCTGCAGCCCTAATGTATTCATTATCAGTGTTTACTATGATTGGTTATGGTAATGTCATACCTAAAACAATGTGGGGTAAAATTGCGACAATAGCTTATGCATGTTTCGGAATCCCAATATACATTCTTTACTTTTGCAACATGGGCAAAGTATTAGCGCAGACCTTCAAATGGTTATACGTAACAACTCATGAGTGCAGCAGAAGAGAAGATCCGTTATTTGAAGATGGAGAAGTCCAACCAATAAAGAGAAAAATCACAGTTCCATCTACAGCTTGCCTTTGGGTCATTTCTTTCTACATATTGACCGGGACGATAATGTTTGGAGCTTGGGAGAAATGGAACTACTTAGATTCTACGTACTTCTGTGTCATCAGTTTGTGCAAAATTGGGTTTGGAGATTTTGTACCTGGGGCCAACATAGCTGATTCAGCCGGTGGTTCACATTTGAAACTAGTGATAAACTTTATTTATGTGTTGCTAGGAATGGGCCTGGTAGCCATGTGCTACAACCTGATGTGTGAAGATGTTCAAGTCAAAGTTCGGGAGTTGAGGCAGGATTTGAAGAACTGCCTCGATGATATAACTCTCAAGATTACAGTGTGTATGAATGACACTAAATATTATCATCAGAAACAGAGCCGGCACAAGTGAAAGTTATGCTTCTCTCTTTTTCCCTAGTATAAAATTGTTATTGGTAAAACATACTTAATATACAATACATATAGAAAATAAATCATGTTCACTTCGATTGTATGACTTCAATGTGATAGAAAGAAAATTATTGTTTAAGAAACTAGAAAACCAAGTATAGTTTAATTTAATGTATTTTTCTTAGTACTTGTTATCAGTAAATTGAAAAATGTTTATTTAACAGTAATTTAAGAATACACTAAATCTACATTTCAAATAAATGCATTTACTATTGTCATTGTAATTTACTTTCAATTTATATTGTAAGCAGGTACTTTCTCATTTTTATTACTGACTAACTTTCCCCACCACAGATTCGCTTGTAGCAAACTCTTTTCAGGGGAATAAAATACTTTATTAATAACTTTCTAACATTTACTATTAGAAAGTTACGAAAATTAGCGTTTGGGACATGAGATTTTTCTATTCAAATATGAAATAACAATCATTCATCTTCATATTATTAGTATAGATTTATATCTTTTTAATCACATACTGCTGTTCACAATACCAATATCAGTTGTTCAATCAAACTGAATGGTTCTAAAAATACTTCAGTCTAGATTCACATGGTGATAATGTGTGACATACTCATACTTGACTATTATAGACAGGTATTTGAATGCTGAAGCATATATTTTTGTGACTTTTTTCCTGTAGGTAATTCAATCCATTATGTACAGTGTACGATAATCTAGTTAGAATCCATCTAGATGGAAGTCAAAGAACTAATGAAACTAAAAGAATCCTAAGGAACAAGGGGTAAATATGGAAAATTTCTTTCGCAATCCCATGTTCAATCCATATTTCAATTTTATGAGTACATTACAGCTTTAGGCTTTTTTTAAGTACTAATCCGTCAATGCTCTGCCTACCCTACCTACCCCATAAGGCATGAATAAGTGGACCTATGTAACTTAACAAGAAACTCTTTCCACAGCCACACACAATGGGCCCAGAACCTCTCCCTCGGGAGTAAGTCCCGTCACGATGGTGGCGCTGCGGCTGCGGCGAGTGACGGGGTTGGAGGGGCGCGCCAACGACGTGGTGCTGGCGCCGCCCGCACGCCGCCCCGACGCCACGCCGCATGCCGCCCCCGTACAGACGCTCGTCTTTTTCGGAGGAGACGTGCAGGTAATGTTCTTCTAGCGACAACATACACAAATAATACATAACATCACGCCTCTTTCCCGGTGTGGTACGCAGAGATCACATCCTTCCAGTTGCTGCGATTCTAGCAATTTTTTTTTCGCTTAATCTACATGCATCAATCTTTTCATACACGACATTTTTGTACTTGACATGATATGATATTATTATGTAACTGTTTCTTTTATTTTATCATAGCTTAAATGTTAAAATTAATTGATTGTTATAATAATCACATTATTGTACTTCCGAAATGAATACACTGTTGGGTCAAACCTCCTTACTTATAAGATCTTATGTACACTGAACAATAAAGACTTACCACGTTTGTCAATTTAGGGCACATATTCCTGACCTTGGCCTTTCTCTAAAACGTCCCATATAGGACATAAAATCACGTGACTAACAAGATGTTGTTGTTATCCAGGATTATCCAGAGGTGATGGCAGCACACCGCGACAACAGGAACTACCAGAGATGGAACCTGGAGAGCACAGCGCGGAATCTCTCAAACAACTTCCCCTCCAAACATATAGTCATCGTCAGACCGTCCAGGTTAGTAACACTTAACAAGCATCGGGAGTCAAACCCAGGACCTCAGGAACTACCAGAGATGGAACCTGGAGAGCACAGCGCGGAATCTCTCAAACAACTTCCCCTCCAAACATATAGTCATCGTCAGACCGTCCAGGTTAGTAACACTTAACAAGCATCGGGAGTCAAACCCAGGACCTCAGGAACTACCAGAGATGGAACCTGGAGAGCACAGCGCGGAATCTCTCAAACAACTTCCCCTCAAAACATATCGTCATCGTTACGCCGTCCAGGTGCGTTTCCCAACCCACAATAACAGGAATTACCAGAGATGGAATCTAGATCTCTTGCACAACTTCCCTTCAATGCTGGTGAGGTTAATTTGCTTAACTGGGTGGGGTTATACCTGGCTCACTTCGCAATTTAAGTATCAATCCGGTTGCCGCCGTCGAGATGCCGAGATAGATTTTTGTAATGCGTTTTTAGCTTTTTGAGCGAGTATTGTAGAGGAGTGCATTTTCTGTTTCTTTAGGTATTATCTATTCTGTGTGGTTTAGCAAGCGCTGGTGAGGTTCACTATCCGCGATAACACTTTTTTTTTAATCACAGAATAGAATATAAAAGCTTCAGCTGCTACGACAACTTTGTTCCGAGCAACAACGCGGGCGTCCCCGACCACACGCCCATGCACGGCGCCTTGCTGCATCTTGAGAAGTAAGTGCTTAACTAAATACTTGCATCATCCGGACTGAAAACTAAGTCGGTATTCCATACGTACACCTTAGAATAAAAAAGGCGCATGTAAAAATGGACAAGGAATTGTGCCTGTTCCATACAAAGATGCTCTCCTCCTTTAAAATATTGTATGGACAAAATTGGTTTAAAGGAACGCAGTACTTTTTTTTACATCCTGTATAAAAATACATGTATAATCAAATCAATCTTGTTTTTATTGTGTACTAAGATTGTTATGTTCAATTTATTTCAACAGATTGTTACAAGGAGTAACGAACAGGTTAAAAACGATGCCAACTTCTGAAATACTGGAGGCGGTGAACGCGGTCTCATTACCGGAGGAAATCGACATAGAAGAATTACAAGTAAGTTTTCATACAGACATACACACATACTATCACGCCATTATCCCTAATGGGGTAGGCAGAGCGTAAACGACCTAAACAAAGGCCGTTCCGCCACGTCAGACAAGTTTTGAGGGTTATTGCAGATAGATCTGTATATAGATTGCTAAAAAGGTTGTCAGCCTATCGCCTAAATTACAATACTGAAACCCTCGAATCCCTTAGCTGATTTTTACAGCATGCCCGGGAGGAGATATATGTTTTTTTATCACTCCCAGTCCAGCATGGAAGCAGTTTATTCACAAGTAAAAAAAACCCTGTTTGTATGGGTTCCAGAAGAAACCTACAAAGCCTCCTCGCAAATCTCGACGAACGTGTAAAGACAAAGGCAAAAGTGATTTAAAGGTACTCGGCAGTTTTAAATTTTTTGTCATGTTGAGTTCAATAGCCACATCATAGTTTCATAGTTGATTAGAATAATTTTCTATTGTTTTTAGTGAAGTAAGGAGGTGTTATTTTATTGTAATAATTCAATTTGATCCCATTGTACGGTAACAATATATCTAATGGGCTCTTCAGACCTTCTGATTTTACATCCTAAATCGGACAATGGATGGTATCGATTTATATGCTCACAAAATCACTAAATCTTGACTAAAATGGTCACCTGTCATTGTCTAGCCTGAGACAACAATTTTGGTTAAAATTTAGTTCATTCATGATCCCCACGAATCGACAGCATTGTGTAGCGTAATCGGACATCCGATTGTCGGATGATTAGAGTACGCTACACATTGACCGATTTCATCCGATTTAGGATGTAGAATCGGAAGTTCTTAAAAATACTAGTATACTGTGTATTGTAAAGTAAAACATCCTGTTTTTAATTATTCAACTTGTTTGCGAGCTCCTCATACGTGCATCTATGTTGTAGCATATGAATAGTACATTACTTTAGAAGCCAAAAATAAAGCAATGTTTGATCGAGTAAATTTGGAAGGCCGAGACGCAGGACCATACATTGCTATTTTGGCTGAGATTAGTACAGTACTTTTCTCTCATTTGCGAGGAAAAATAACAAATATACTTAAAAATATACATTAAATTTGCAATTCCTCCATAATATTGTAAAATTCAAAATTAGAATGGAGCCTTTGACAGGCGCACATTCCATTCATTACGGAGTAGTCGCAAGTCCAAAAGTTACGGTCCGAAACTCGCTCATTCGAAATATTTTTTTTAGGAGGAAAGTTTTTCGTAGGATCTGACTAAAGCTTTGTCTTCCAGAGCACACACAAGACGGAAGCGTCGCGGTCGAACGGCGCCAGCACGCTGCACAGCCCCATACGGGACGCGCTGCGGCTAGAGCCGTGAGTAGGTTTGCACGACATTCTGTTCTCATTTCAATAGTATTGGTGTAAAAATAACCCGTTAACGCTCGATCTACTACCTCGTGAGGGATATAAGAGTCATATTATGCGTAGTTCTTCTCTAACAGTTCTTGTTTAACAGTATAAAATTAATATTTACATATAACGAGTACACTGCGCAACTGCGGTTATCCTTTAGGACAGGACAGGGTGTTTTAGACTTAAATTGACTACTAACGAGCACAAAATTTTCAAGCAGTACCTAAGCAAAGCGATCGACTTTACAGCGAAAATACTTACGAATCTTGGCATATCGTGAGCGAAGCGAGCATAAAATTTAACGTTACTGGTCGCGGTTTATAAACTCAAGCCGCTGCTGACGCAGGGCTTATCATGATATTCGTGATCGACTTTTTGAGCACTCCTGCTATGGGATACTAGAAAAGGGAGATAAATATATGTAGTGTAGATTGTAGTTCAAACGTACCCCTTATTGATTTAGGGAAGCCGATCCCCTATGGTGGCGCAGTCACCAGCTGGACGAGAGCCGGCTGACGCTGGTGGGGTTCAGCAAGGGCTGTGTGGCGCTCAACCAGTTCATATACGAGTTCCACTACACCAAGACCCTCACGCCCGGAGACCAGCACATGATGAGGTTGGTACCAGGTTCTTGGATCATAAAATAAACTATTAGATATGCGATATGTAAAAGTGAGTAGCCGAGTATTTTATAAATCAGATAGATATGAACCACCGAGCACGAACATACAAAACAGAAATAGCGAGCGGAGTGAGCGAGATATTTTATAAAGATCGAAATCTCGTGATACAAAGAAGACGACATGTTGCAGGTTCATGGAGCGGATAGAGGCGATGTACTGGCTGGACGGAGGACACGCGGGCGGCAAGAACACCTGGATCACCTCCAGGAGTCTGCTAGAAACACTCACCAGGCTAGGTTATACACTACCACTTTTAGACACATAGCGCTGCGAATTGAACTGCCTCTGTAGTGTAGTGGTCTGAGCCATGAGCTCCCGATCCGGAGGTCCTGCGTTCGATTCCCAGGGGGAAAACATAGTTGATATTTGTCAATTTAACACCTTGTGTGTTTTTTCTCAGTTTGGTTACGACAATGCAGACTGAATTATCTGATTGTCTGGAAGAAAAAATATTCCTCGTTTCGGAGGGCACTTTAAACTGTCAGTCCCGGTAGCTGTCTTAGATAGTGGTCGTTACGTAAACCATGTCAAAAGCCTATTAGCTGTGCAATTAGGCTGTTTAGAAACTCAGATACCAGGATTTATCGGTTTGATCAACTCGAAACTAACATTTCGAAGTCAAAACACCACAGATTTTTATTTTACACGTCGGCGAGCGGAGCAAGCGCAAACTATACAAAAATAGCCAGATACACTATACAGTGATTTGAATGACTATGAAACACGAGCGAAGCAAGCGCAACATTTTATCCATTTTCCCCTTCTGTTACCTGTTGCAGATATAAACGTGTTTGTGCACGTGTCCCCGTACCAGGTGCAGGATGAGGGCCGACCGTGGATCGGACGCGAGGAGAAGGCCTTCACCAGCTTACTGAGGAAACTAGGCTGTAGGGTAAGCGACTATTTATCTCAAAAGGTTCTCTAATTATTTGTTAAACAACAAAAATTTCAACCGTAGACAGGATTTGAAGCTGCGTCTTTGGAAAACCGTCCCAACACCATAACCAACTAGGCCACTACGGTTCTCCTCCTGAGCGGTGAAATTGTTGATCTGTTGTTTCTTTAGTTAGTCAGCTCTTATACAACATGTAACAGAAAGGGTATATGCATCGTGAAATGTGTGAATCTACCCATGAAACTGAACAACTTTCCCTCAGGAACATAGGTCGAAATCAAAAAAAAAAAAAATTTGACCTTCCATACTAAATGTGCAGACAGCTGATGCATTTTGTATGGAAGGTCAATTTTTTTTTTTCGTTTTTTAACCTATGTTCCTTAGGGAAAGTTGTTCAGTTTCATGGGTAGATTCCCATATTTCTCGATGCATATACCCTTTCTGTTACACGTTGTATATGAAACTTGCAGCATTAATTGAGGTGTTGCTTACGAATTCGTTGGGTGTTGCTATATTTTTCATAAAAATGTTACTTCCAGGTGCAGCGGTACTTACACGAAGCCCCCAGCTCTCCGCAGAACCTGCACATGCACTTCGAGGTCCTTGACAAGTTCAAGCGGGTGCAGGACTCCGCCCCCGCGCCGCAACTGTCAGACTCATCGGATGAAGACACATAGCGACACCAGACATTGTCAAGGAAATGGTTTGTTAAGTTGCGAGTGAAAAGATGGTAAATTATTGAGTATTTTTTTAATTACTATGATATGATGACGTTTAAAGATAATGAGATAATTTCGCTGGGTATAAAAATACTATAGTAAATTATTGAGTATTTTCGTGTAACTATGATAGATGGGGTTGTTGGTTATAAGAATAACTGTGGTTGTTCGGTAGAACGACGTTATTTCAAGGTTCAAATTTTTACCCGACTGACAAGGAAGGGTTATGTTTTTGATTATTTATTTCAATACTTTCCACAGATTTAATGAATTTACGTTTTTTTTACTTATGGTAAAAGGGGCACCAATTTGAGATTCGTTTCGAGGCTGAATAGAAGAAATTTTAGTCGAATATTTTTAGCTCGTTCTTGGGCTTCTCATCTTATAGATATTTTTTATTCTAGCAATATTTTTTGAACGTCCGGTCGAATTGACTTCTAAAAGGCATTATTACTAGTAATCACTTAATACAAATTAGATGTGTTCTTAAATAAGCTAGATTCATATGGAGCAAAAGCAAGATACATTTGCTCCAAATGAATCTAGCTTATTTAACATCGCGATAAAAGAAAATGTTGTGACATGTATTATAATAAAATTTTTAATATCGACTTGTAAATCAATTAATTTAATTCGTTATGCACATTGGGTGATTATATTGTATTACCTAGGGACGAGGATCATAGGTCAAAACAGTCAAAGTAAAAACTCGAGTAAAGGTGCCCATACACACGGAAAATACTATAGACATCTTTTCCCACGGTACCCAAGCGCTATCAGCTGATGCATTTTGTATGGAAGGTCAAAAATTGTTTTTCGTTTTCGACCTATGTTCCTTAGGGAAAGTTGTTCAGTTTCATGGGTAGATTCACACATTTCACGATGCATATACCCTTTCTGTTACACGTTGTATATTTCATATTATCTGCTGTGTGTATGGGCACCTTAATTTTGTATGAAAGGTGCAATTTTTTTCTTTGGGATAAGTCGAGTTTCATTGTTTGAAATCAAAACCCCCTGCGTCCGCGCATCTGCCGTTTCTTAGTAACTCAGTATGCCACGTGTATATTTTAGTGCCGATACCTTTTAATGATATTCCGCCATTTTGAGTGATTTAAACATAGTTTCGATTCGAACAGTATTATTTTATTGCTAATATAATATACCTTTTAAAACACTGTAATCCGAACGCTGCGTACATCCGAATAGGGTATATTTTGTGCGTTCGGATTATCGAGGATCGAGGCCCTACTGTATTTAAAACATATCGAATTAAGTAACACATTGCTGCTATCATTCTTAACATCTATTTTTTCGTCTATAAGAATGCACTGCATCCAATTCTATACAACGTAGCATCTACGATTTTATTTAAGAAAAATAAATAAGGATCAAAAACTAAATGCAATAAGTTTCTCAAACTTCATTAATCAATACAAAATATAATAAAAATAAAAATTTATTTATATCCAAAAAAGACTTCTTCTTGCAAGATGAATTTTCATTCGGAGGGGGGTTTTGATTTCAAACAATGAAACTCGACTTATCCCAAAGAAAAAAATTGCACCTTTCATACAAAATTAAGGTGCCCATACACACAGCAGATAATATGAAATATACAACGTGTAACAGAAAGGGTATATGCATCGTGAAATGTGTGAATCTACCCATGAAACTGAACAACTTTCCCTAAGGAACATAGGTCGAAAAACGAAAAAATAGATGTTAAGAATGATAGCAGCAATGTGTTACTTAATTCGATATGTTTTAAATACAGTAGGGCCTCGATCCTCGATAATCCGAACGCACAAAATATACCCTATTCGGATGTACGCAGCGTTCGGATTACAGTGTTTTAAAAGGTATATTATATTAGCAATAAAATAATACTGTTCGAATCGAAACTATGTTTAAATCACTCAAAATGGCGGAATATCATTAAAAGGTATCGGCACTAAAATATACACGTGGCATACTGAGTTACTAAGAAACGGCAGATGCGCGGACGCAGGGGGTTTTGATTTCAAACAATGAAACTCGACTTATCCCAAAGAAAAAAATTGCACCTTTCATACAAAATTAAGGTGCCCATACACACAGCAGATAATATGAAATATACAACGTGTAACAGAAAGGGTATATGCATCGTGAAATGTGTGAATCTACCCATGAAACTGAACAACTTTCCCTAAGGAACATAGGTCGAAAAACGAAAAACAATTTTTGACCTTCCATACAAAATGCATCAGCTGATAGCGCTTGGGTACCGTGGGAAAAGATGTCTATAGTATTTTCCGTGTGTATGGGCACCTTTACTCGAGTTTTTACTTTGACTGTTTTGACCTATGATCCTCGTCCCTAGGTAATACAATATAATCACCCAATGTGCATAACGAATTAAATTAATTGATTTACAAGTCGATATTAAAAATTTTATTATAATACATGTCACAAACATTTCTTTTATCGCGATGTTAAATAAGCTAGATTCATTTGGAGCAAATGTATCTTGCTTTTGCTCCATATGAATCTAGCTTATTTAAGAACACATCTAATTTGTATTAAGTGATTACTAGTAATAATGCCTTTTAGAAGTCAATTCGACCGGACGTTCAAAAAATATTGCTAGAATAAAAAATATCTATAAGATGAGAAGCCCAAGAACGAGCTAAAAATATTCGACTAAAATTTCTTCTATTCAGCCTCGAAACGAATCTCAAATGGTGCCCCTTTTACCATAAGTAAAAAAAAACGTAAATTCATTAAATCTGTGGAAAGTATTGAAATAAATAATCAAAAACATAACCCTTCCTTGTCAGTCGGGTAAAATTTGAACCTTGAAATAACGTCGTTCTACCGAACAACCACAGTTATTCTTATAACCAACAACCCCATCTATCATAGTTACACGAAAATACTCAATAATTTACTATAGTATTTTTATACCCAGCGAAATTATCTCATTATCTTTAAACGTCATCATATCATAGTAATTAAAAAAATACTCAATAATTTACCATCTTTTCACTCGCAACTTAACAAACCATTTCCTTGACAATGTCTGGTGTCGCTATGTGTCTTCATCCGATGAGTCTGACAGTTGCGGCGCGGGGGCGGAGTCCTGCACCCGCTTGAACTTGTCAAGGACCTCGAAGTGCATGTGCAGGTTCTGCGGAGAGCTGGGGGCTTCGTGTAAGTACCGCTGCACCTGGAAGTAACATTTTTATGAAAAATATAGCAACACCCAACGAATTCGTAAGCAACACCTCAATTAATGCTGCAAGTTTCATATACAACGTGTAACAGAAAGGGTATATGCATCGAGAAATATGGGAATCTACCCATGAAACTGAACAACTTTCCCTAAGGAACATAGGTTAAAAAACGAAAAAAAAAAATTGACCTTCCATACAAAATGCATCAGCTGTCTGCACATTTAGTATGGAAGGTCAAATTTTTTTTTTTTTGATTTCGACCTATGTTCCTGAGGAAAGTTGTTCAGTTTCATGGGTAGATTCACACATTTCACGATGCATATACCCTTTCTGTTACATGTTGTATAAGAGCTGACTAACTAAAGAAACAACAGATCAACAATTTCACCGCTCAGGAGGAGAACCGTAGTGGCCTAGTTGGTTATGGTGTTGGGACGGTTTTCCAAAGACGCAGCTTCAAATCCTGTCTACGGTTGAAATTTTTGTTGTTTAACAAATAATTAGAGAACCTTTTGAGATAAATAGTCGCTTACCCTACAGCCTAGTTTCCTCAGTAAGCTGGTGAAGGCCTTCTCCTCGCGTCCGATCCACGGTCGGCCCTCATCCTGCACCTGGTACGGGGACACGTGCACAAACACGTTTATATCTGCAACAGGTAACAGAAGGGGAAAATGGATAAAATGTTGCGCTTGCTTCGCTCGTGTTTCATAGTCATTCAAATCACTGTATAGTGTATCTGGCTATTTTTGTATAGTTGCGCTTGCTCCGCTCGCCGACGTGTAAAATAAAAATCTGTGGTGTTTTGACTTCGAAATGTTAGTTTCGAGTTGATCAAACCGATAAATCCTGGTATCTGAGTTTCTAAACAGCCTAATTGCACAGCTAATAGGCTTTTGACATGGTTTACGTAACGACCACTATCTAAGACAGCTACCGGGACTGACAGTTTAAAGTGCCCTCCGAAACGAGGAATATTTTTTCTTCCAGACAATCAGATAATTCAGTCTGCATTGTCGTAACCAAACTGAGAAAAAACACACAAGGTGTTAAATTGACAAATATCAACTATGTTTTCCCCCTGGGAATCGAACGCAGGACCTCCGGATCGGGAGCTCATGGCTCAGACCACTACACTACAGAGGCAGTTCAATTCGCAGCGCTATGTGTCTAAAAGTGGTAGTGTATAACCTAGCCTGGTGAGTGTTTCTAGCAGACTCCTGGAGGTGATCCAGGTGTTCTTGCCGCCCGCGTGTCCTCCGTCCAGCCAGTACATCGCCTCTATCCGCTCCATGAACCTGCAACATGTCGTCTTCTTTGTATCACGAGATTTCGATCTTTATAAAATATCTCGCTCACTCCGCTCGCTATTTCTGTTTTGTATGTTCGTGCTCGGTGGTTCATATCTATCTGATTTATAAAATACTCGGCTACTCACTTTTACATATCGCATATCTAATAGTTTATTTTATGATCCAAGAACCTGGTACCAACCTCATCATGTGCTGGTCTCCGGGCGTGAGGGTCTTGGTGTAGTGGAACTCGTATATGAACTGGTTGAGCGCCACACAGCCCTTGCTGAACCCCACCAGCGTCAGCCGGCTCTCGTCAGCTGGTGACTGCGCCACCATAGGGGATCGGCTTCCCTAAATCAATAAGGGGTACGTTTGAACTAC